>CATIWJ010157825.1:0-23134 GCA_949640765.1 Croton laevigatus | reverse complement strand
CCAATTGCAGGGATGGAATACCAATTTTTTTGTTTGTGTATCTCATCGTGCCAAGCAAAAAAATTACAATACTGTCCCTGTAATGGAATGAAAACCATCAGAAACAAACCACAATTTCAGAGAAAGAAGAAGAAACACGATAAACTTGCATCAATCTCTGCACATTTATGCACCAATCTTCCAGGAAAATCTGGGTGCCTTGAGATCTCCAAAGATGTTTCATTCCCACAAGTGCATAGTACGACACTCTTCATTTCGGGCTTCTCCTCCATTGGTAATTGAACGAAGATAATGAATGAGAAATTTTAGCTCTTGTAACTTGAAATTAATTTAAGGGTTCCAATTTTAGGGTTTTATAAACGAAGATTACGACCAGAACAAGAAAATAATGGACTTAAATGAGTCATAACGTGCCTCCCGTTTGCTGAAATCACACGCTCTGTGAGTCCCGTTAAAAAAGGGGTCCGTATCAGACACGCCGTTAGTTTAGGGGCTTTATATTATCATTACATTATCGAGGGGCCTTATGTAAAAAGGTGTTATAGGTTATAGGCGCGAGAATGGTTTCGGCCGGTAAAGGTTCGGTGTCGAGTCTACTAGAGGGTGTGATGCATCACATTAGTAATTCATTAAGGCGATGACCTTGTTTGTATTCGTGAAGACTTATAAATTTCGGCTTATGAATAAATTGATTGATATATTGATAATATGGCCATTGTAGCCAGTTACAATATGTTTTCCTCACCTAGTTGTCGAACCTACCAAGTTATCTTGTAGAGCATTTTCTTGATTGTTATGCTTAAAGGTCATACATGAAATAATTTTTATGTATATGCTAAAGAAGTAATTTTTTGAATTTTTTTTTCTTATAACCTGATTTTGAAATGAATGACATATATTTATATTGTTAATTAAAGTACTCAATAAACAATGATTAGCAAGTTTAGTGTATTTTTTTAAAAAAACTTATAGGTTGGATATAGCTGGATATTGAGCAAAGTAGCTTGGTAATGATCTGTGAAGTCATCATTTAGCACTTGATTATATAAGTTGGTTTGTGATAGTTATGTATAAGTTGTATAGATTTTAGGTTTTATGTTAGTTGTATATTTGAGATGTAAAGATTATATGTAATAGTAACTTGTGAACCCTAAGTGTAAGAGTTGAGTTATTTGTATTGTATTTGTAAATAGTAATGAGATTCAAAGTTTAATTTGATTATGAGATGTGATTTAAGTTAAAATGATAAGTATAAATTGAATTAAGAATGGTTTTAAGTTTGATCCAGTCAGTATAGTTAGCTATTGTGGTGTTCCATTTTGAATTACGAGAAGGAGCGCTACAATCCAAATATTACTATACTGATATTGATAATTTTTATGGATGGTATTATATTTCTTGCAATTTGTGCAAAAAGAAATTTACACATACTAATATATACCATATTATTGTAATCAGTGAAATATAGTATGTAAGCTTTTGGTATAATATATGATAAACCCATATCTTTTTTTTTTAATAAAAAAAGACTAGTCGCATTAAAAAAACCCTTTCAGGTGTTTTATTTTTAAGAAGCTGTCATGTAAGGGAAAAAGATGACTAGCATTGCTCGCATTTATATTACGAAATAAAAGAATCAGAAAAATAGCAATTGTCGGAGAGACTGCCTACCTAGAAACTGTACAATTCATTCTCTTTAGCCCACCTAGCTAGCCTATAAGCTAAGATGTTAGCATTACGATAAGCATATATAAAAATACAAGAATTAAGAGCTCAATTAAGACTAATAATATTTAGAACAACACCACCCCAAAGACATTCTGAATTATAACATTTTTCTATCTCTTAAATGGATATGAGTGGATCACTCAATAATGACATCCAGATTACCTTGAAGAGTAGCAAGATCCAATCCCAGTTTTATGGCCAGAAGTTTTGCATGCAAAACAGTATCAGTGTAAGGAAACATACCATTGCTGAACCAACCACATGCCCACTTGAGTCTCTTGTAATAGCCGCTATCACAACACCTTGGGTTTGATGGTTCCAAGCAGCATCTACATTGATTTTTATCTTGATCATAGGCGGGGAGACCCAAACATCTGGCGGATTAGGAGAAGCTAGTTTCTTCTAGCTGTAGCATTTGAATATTCAGTGGCTAGACGGGAGGCTTGTACAGCAATACCCATAGCATGTTTACAGTAAAGTTCAAAGAAACACTCATTTCGGTTTAACCACAAGCCCCATAGAGTAAATATGACCAACTCAAGAATCTTTTTTACATAACAGGTGCTTAAAAACTATCCCAAAAATCAGCATTATAATCCAATGAATAGAAAATATTAAGCACACCCTGTGAAACATTTCTCCAAATAGATATTGCAAGAGAACAGTAAAAAAATAAATGCTTCAAAGAATCAGAGGAAGAGCCACATACCTTGCATTCTCAATTAATCAAGACACCCCGGAATTGAAGGTTGGAAGCAATCGGCAATATACCATGGACCACCCTCTAGAGAAAAATCTTAACTCTATGACTCGCTGTAGAAGCCCAGATTAGAGTCTTCATATGTCACGCCTTGCATTTCTATATAATACCTTTTTTTCCATAACTGAACGTGCCACAAAGTAAGTAGATTTAACTAAGAAATTACTCGTGGGGGAGTCCTCCCAAATACGCACATCATGTTTGCAAAACCTGGATATAGGGACATGTAGTATTGCGGCTGCCGTTTCATTATCGAACATTTCAAAAATAAGATAAAAGTCTCATATTCTATTATCAGTTACTATAAGATCCGAGACCGAAATATGGATTGAATGGAGATCATTAGGGGTAGAAACTCTGCAATCAAGAAGCGCATTTACCCATCTATCCTTGAAGATGTCAATATTGGAGCCATTATCTATACTCCATAAACTACCCTTTTCAATAACCTTACGACTTGCAAAAAGGCTTCTCCAAATGTGATAAAGACCATTACGTGGGTTGACTTTTATAGGATCCTCCTGAGAAAAATATTTAGCTTGTAATACTTATTCGTCTTTCCCATAATGCGCTACCATTGGCTAGCCAGAAGGGCGAGGTTGAAGAATTCCAAGTCTTTAAAACTAAGACCACCATCAAGCTTTGAGTCAAATACTGGGATCGAAAGTTGGTAAGGTTCTTGAGGTAGAGAAAGGAATGGGTCGAGAAGGGGCCAACATTGGTATGAAGGTTAGAGTGTTAGTTGATGTTACAAAGGCTCTAAAGAAAGGATGTTGACTAACATTGTCGAATGATATGAAATCCTGGGTTGATTTTGAATACTAAAAGCTTTCAGATTTTTGTTACGTCTGTGGATCTCTTACTCACCTTGAGAAAGATTGTGATTTGGTTGTCAAGCGTAAGAAGGCAAAGGCTGAAATCGCCTATGCTTATGGTCTGTCGCTTAGAGCAGGTAATGCTTATTATGCGAAGAATTTGTCTTCAGTTTCTAATCAATTACTTTGAACTGTCACTCTAGGAATTCTTCTGTTCATTGACAAACTAACTCAGACAAAGACCAATGTTTGTCAAGACAGGAGGATGATACTGCTGATTCAAGTCATTCTCATGCAGTCAAAACGAGCTTGATTCCTACTACATCGGTAAGTAAACTACACACTTCTACTGGTCTTATGTCTAATAATGTGCCAAGTAATGTTATTTTTACTGTTCCGACTGATCTTCCCTTGGTGAATATTGTTGATAATCCTCCTACTAAGGCAGAACCTTCAAAACTCCAATCAGCCCTTTCTCTTTTACTGAATCAGCCTGTTAGTACTGTCCTTAAGGCTTCGTTGAATAAAGGGGCAGGTGTTCAGCAAGGTGCTTTAGTATCAAAAAAGAGAAAAGATCAAGAGCTTATCCAAGGCAACTCTTGTATTCCACCTGCTGATTTGAGAGATGCGGTTAACTCTAGTACTTCTGCTATTGTCAATATCTCAGCTGGTCCTATTAAACGCATGAGAGGCTCACCAGATTTAGACATTTCATGCCAACCTTTTCAAAAGGAAGGACTTACACAAGTTTTACATGATAATTACAGTAAAAACTCCTCTCCTTCCTCAACTTCTCTAGTTGATGTTTATGTTGCCTAAACTTATGATATTAAGTCGGGTTCAACTTCAAAAAAGCATTATCAAAGATTGGTTAAAAAATCGATAAGCTCTATCCATCCTCAATTTGCTTTAACTAATAATTATGTTGCCTGTGATTTAGGACTTTCACAAGCTATACATAACACTCTTACGGGTATTACTCAAGCTACTAATAACGTACCGGCTGACTCTAGAAACACCGGGGTCCGCCGTTCATCATGAATTACTTAGTTTGGAACTGTTAGGGTTTGGGGTTGCCCTAGACAGTTTGAGAAGTGCGTAGATTAGTTCATCTACATAAACCCCGTCTCCTCTTCTTTTCGGAGACAAAAAAAAAAGTAAAGGGATGGAGTTATTACGGGTACATTGGGGTTTTCAAGGATGTTTGTCAGTTGATTCTGTTGGTAAAAGCGGTTGTCTAGCTTTGTTTTGGTTTGATGATATTACTGTCTCTATCACTTCTTACTCTGTTAATCACATTGACTGTATTGTGACCCAGGATAGTGGCTCATGGAGATTTACTGGTTTTTATGGCTCACCGGTGACAGCTAATAGAACTTTTTATTGGGATCTTCTGCGTTCTTTAAAGGCTCAAATGTCTATTTCCTAGTTATGTGCAGGAGATTTTAATGAGGTACTTTCTGTTGATGAAAAATATGGTGGTTCTCCCAGGCATGTTGCTCTTATGAATTATTTTGCTTCAGTTATTCAAGAATGTGGGTTCATGGAAGTCCCTTTTGATGGCCCCAAATTCACTTGGTCCAGAGGAAGAGGTCTAAATATGATTATGGAGAGATTAGACTGGTATGTTGCTAATGCTGATTTTCTACACTTATTTCCTTTTTTGATTGAACGACATTTAATCTCTGGGAAATCAGATCATCTTCCTATTTTGCTGGAAATCAAAAACTGTAGGGGAGTTAAATTCAAATCAAAGAAAGCTTTTCGCTTTGAAAATATGTGGCTTAAACATCCAAATTTCAAAGATATCCTGGAAGAAGCTTGGCCAAGTAATCAAATTAATCCTTTTTTTTTTTATCTATCCAAGAAATTGCACTACTGCTCTGAGAAGCTTTCGGCTTGGAATAGTGACGTTTATGGCAATGTTCAGAAGGAATTTCACAATACTAAAAAGAAGTTAGCTGATTTGTTAAATGATGTGGCCTCCCAAGATGTCTGTTTTGAAATTTCTACATGTCGTGACAGCTTGGCTGAGTTAGAATCCAATGAAGAGGTTCTTTGGAAGCAGAGATCTTGGGACAAATGGGTTAAAGAGGGAGACAGGAACACTAGATTCTTTCATGGCATTGCATCTCAACATCGAAGAAATAATACTGTGCACTTGATTGTTATGGATTTGGGAGAGAAGGTACGTAAGTTTGATGATATTGTCACAAATTTTACTGAATAATTTTCTACACTCTTTACCTCCTCTAGTCCAAGCTCCATTCAAGAGGTAGTGAACTATATATCTAGCAGAATCTCTAACGAGCAAGTTGAATTGCTCAATGCTTCTTACACTACTGATGAAATTATAGGCTACACTATTTGAGATGGATGATGATAAAGCTTTGGGTCCTAATGGGATTAGCGCAGGTTTTTATAAAAAGAATTGGAGTCAGGTTGGGACAGATATTATCAAAGGCATTTTAGATGTTTTTAACAATATTGCCTCTGATGCAGGAGTGAATCATGCAAATATTGCACTTATCCCGAACAAAAAAGGAGCTTAACAAATAGTTTTGAATAAATCGAAGAATTAAAACATACGAAATATACATATTATTATATTAAAATTTAAAATAAAATTCAATTGATTGATTTTGATATTATTTTCACAAGTATTGGTGAAAAGAAAAGAAGATCACATATTTCATACTTATTTTTATTAAATTCTTGTAATATTAAATTATAATACATACTTATTTTCTTATATTTTTAATAGGATCCAAAAGTTACTGTAAAAGCCAAAATTACGAATATCCATAATTTTTATGGATGAAGCTATATTTCTTGCAATTTGTGCAAAAAGAAATTGACACATACTAATGGATCATACTTTTGCTATTGGTGCAGTATAGAGTGCAAGCATTTGGCGTAGTTCAAATTTTATTTTATAATTACATAGTAAAAAACTTCCATTAATGAAAAATAAACTTATTAAAATCCAAGAGAGTAACCTAATTGTAAGGCATCTCTTTCTTAGGACTGAGGTCTGGGTTCGAGGCTTATCAGAATCTCCTTCTCTAATTCCTCTCTAGAGTAGAATACTTATTTTTGAAATGAAAAATCATAATAATTGCATATATTAAAGAAGTGAAAAATCAACTTTTTTTTCTTATATAACGAAAGAATATTTGTTTATATTAAATGCTTATATATATGCACCCCTAAGGGCTGGTATATCAAAACCCTTTAAGGTTTTATTTAATAAATTTCATAATGATGTAGTTACAAAATTATTGTCAAAGTGATGGATAATAGCAAATCAACAATTTTTGCAATACTCAATATGGAAGCTGAGATTGCTTGATACATGTGCTCACAAATTAATTAATATAATGCAACCAGACAGCGATAAACTTCCCGTGCAAATTCGCAATCTTATTGGAAAATCATTCATATTCAAGTTGAAAGTCAACGAATTTAATTTGGTAAATGTCTTGGAAAATTATGATATTTTAAAATTTTTTGAGCCAAATGAGAAACTTGAATTGGAGTACAGCGCCAAGAAAGAGAACAAGGTATTACTAGTGCAGGAAACGAATCAAGCTGAGCTGAACACTACCATGCTCGAGCTTGTCTCGTATATTAACGAATATATTCGAGATTGGCTCATTTAAATTTGGAGATGCTCAAGTTAGGCTCGAAATTAGAGCTCGGTGCAAGAGCTTATTAAAAGCTCAGCTCGTTAGAAATTTGGCTTGAAAGCTCGTTTGGAACTCGGCTCATGAGCAGAATTTAAAAAACACAAAATCTAAACTATTACTATTTTTTTGGATGCATGAGGAAAGCAGTAAATGTAACCAAGGGGGAGGGGGGTAAGGCTTGAACCCGGTAAAAGAGCAGAGCAGTCAACCACTGCGCCAACTCCTTGGCCTTAGATATTATTATTTAATTACATATTCATAAATCCATAAATTATAATCAAATATTACAACAATGTTAAAACAACAATATTGCAAACTAAGCACAAGTTTTTTTTTTTTTTACCAAACTAAATGCAAGCTCAAATACAAATAACAATAAAACAACAATGATTAAATAAGTGCTAGTTTTGGGTCAGTGTATATGTTTGTGAACAGGCTCATGAATATATTTGTAAACACCTAAACGAAACAATTTGCAACGCAGTTCAAAGTAAGCTCAAGCTCAGCTTGATTATTAAACAAGCTTGATTGTTGAAACTAAGCTTATTGCATTTAGCATAATGAACAAATTCGAATGAGCATTTAATGGTCCAAGTTTTGAATAGTTCGTGAGCGTATTAGTTCGTTTATAGCCTTAGGGATTACACTTCTAAACCATATATTGTCGAATTTTTCTAAATCTAATAAATTAATTTTAATCGTTTTTAATCATTTTGCAAGGAACAAAAAAAGGGTCATGGAGCACTGGATCGAAGAGTGGGCCAAGTCGTCAGGAATTCAGGTATTGGGCTGGAGGTTGTCTTGGGCTTGAGTATTATTTTAGGCCTTAGGTCTTTGGGAAGCCCATGTCGGATTTGGATACAACAGGTATTATTGAAGAAACAAAAAGTTACAAAGGTAGAGACTTAGAGGGTGGTTCACATTGCTTAAAAGCAAATTTTAAGCACTTTTTAATTTAAAAGCCAGTTATTTATCTTTTTATCTGGACTCTTTTTAAGCTGTCTGAATAAGTGCTTTTCTTCGGCCAAAAGCAGAAAAGCACAAACAATGTTAAACACCCTCTTAGATGCGCAGGAAAATTAACTTATCTCAACCAATATTACATCATCGTTGCACAAAGCTGAAGCAAATAAGTAGATATCAGCAAAATCTTATAATCTCTTTCCAAAGGACTTTGAATGTTGAGCAGATGATGCAGAATTGTTTCCAGAAATGCTAGCTGAAGTTGAAGCTCTGCAGCCAACAACCATATTTTTATGACTGCCACATTTTATGTTTACATTTTTACAAGCCAAACTGCAACGTTACCTGTTATTTCTCTGCACAGAAATTTTCTTCATCGCTGCAATATTTTGCACCTCACGACTGCTCAAAACCCAACAAGATCATGAGGATCAATGACTACAAAACAACTGTTTCTGAACAATCTCATAAAAAAAATTAGGAAATATTTTATGCAGTCTATACCTAGAACTCAATTTTTTTGTAGATCCCAAAAAAGATACTATTATTTACCCATCTCCCCAATAAAATTAGCCCTTTGATTGGTATGAATGAACTTCAAGTATATGATTCATTTGAATTTCAATTCCAGTATGTTTCATAGAATTTATTTATTAGATAAGTCATGATCATGATATTTGAGCCCGTGTTTTGTGGAATATAACATTACCTCTTGAGGAATTCTACTTTTGATTTCTTCATTATGTTGCTCTTCACATTGGAAAGATTGCATCCTGGTCCACTACCTGAAAATGAAACATTCAAATTAAAAATGTTCTCAACGAGGTTCCTCAGTCTTTTACTGGAACAAGGAAGAACATGATATATTACCTCCAAAAAAGCTTCTTTTACTGGAAGGGGGGACTTTTGCGCAAATACGAATTTGTCTACTTTGCCTTTCTACAAATATTAAACAACAGGTTAAGAATCTTGAGAATGCACAGAAGCAAGTAGCTAGGCGTCTCCCACAATTTATTTATCAAATTAGAATTCAGAGTCTATCAACTGATTACTCTGTATGCATTAACTTTTTCAAGTCATGTCTTTGACTGCAATCCCAACTCTTTAGCATGTCAGAAAAACTGAAGTATTAAACACAAATCGACAGTGCATTACAATGTCCTAATTTGGACACATACAATTTTCATTTCTTTATGAAAGTTTAACAAAGGAAAACTTCATTAATATTCTAATATGAACTACCCCAAATTTGACCATTTAAGAAAATCTCATTTCTAAGGTAACAGTCATCAGTAGATGAGACCGAACATTCCAAGGTGATCAAGCTAACATTTGGCCAACTTTACAGATACAGAAGAGAACTAAACCCTTTAATCAGACTAACGGGTTTTACTATTAGCTTGCTTTGGACATATGATTCCTAGTGCATCTACCATGCTATAACATCATATGTTTATCCGTATTCAACAAAACCAGAAGTTAAACCATATCTGGCAATTTTACATAAGAAAAATTATGGTTTTCAAGTATGGCTACATTTACACTTTAACAGTGCTTAATAGCTCAGAAGGAACACAAGCATCTGAGCTATATAATATCTTAACGATGATACATTTTCATTTAAAGTTTGCAACAAAAGTAAGAATCACAAAACGAGTGCAAGCATCACTATTATAATGATAAGGAACCAGAACCTACCAAAAAGGGGAAAAAAACATAGACAAGTACCAAAAATTATTATCTGTAACTCAAACAAAAAGGCTATATCAGCACTGAGATGCAGCCGTAACCTTCATCATTGAATTCATACAGCACTGAGTTTCCCACATATGAAATCACACATGTGATAGCATCACACAGCACCAAGAAAAAAGACAATGTAAAATTTAAAAGATACAACTTAAAAGGTCACAATTCACAATCAAACAAACAAGTCGATAAAAAGAACAATACTTGATGTAATTATCTATATTTCAAACAATGCAAGACTTACTAGCATCTTCTTTTTTGTATGATTGCCGAAGTTGAGCAACTAGTTTATTCTCTCTTTGAGCAACTTCCTTCAACTTTGCCTAAAAGAATTTCGACCCAATTAGAATAAATAACCACAAAATTAATCCAAAGAAAAGAGGTACCTCATATAGTTCTTTCCATTTAAAGGAAACTTTGCGCATCTTCATCTTCTCAATTACAACATTCATCATACTCTCACCAAATTCTCGCTTAAAAAATCCCTTCCAGAGTTCATCAGTTACTGGGCTGAGATCGCGTCCCTAAGCCAATTAGCCAAAACAAAATTAGTGAATTCCTCATGGAACAAGCAAAAGAATTTATCATGAAACTAATAAAAGATATCTTACTACTGTTTTCTTCTCTACGTGTATCAACTGATCCATTGAACAATGCGGCAAAATGCGTTCTAGAAGATGAAACTCCGTCTCCCCAACATCTCCTAGATGCCTCACATTGCTTATTGTAAAATCAACACAAAGATCAACTAAAGAAGGAACTTTCTTCTTTTGTTCTTGCATAATACTTCTTCCCCTTCCAAATTAACGGACCCTTCTAAGGAAATTTAGGATTTAGTCCAACTAGTGATATACAGAGACAACCTAAGCCAAGATCAAAAATCCTTAAGTAATCCAATTAAGTCAACAAAGTAATTCAAAATTTCTCAAATACAGAACTAAACATATCATGCATATAATCAAAATTCTCAAAATAAACAAGAAAACAAGAAAATTCCCAAATTTGTAGCATTAGAGATCCTTAAATAAAGATAATTAAAAACAAAGGATAACGGATAAAGTGTGCCTAAAATCCAACAAAATTATAAAAAAAAAAAAAAGCTTCCATAGCTATTATCTTAATGAATGAATGAATGAAGGAAATCACAAATCGGGATCTTACAGTACGAACGATCCGAAGCGAAGAAGAGACGGTTCCGATGGAATTGTGATAAAAAAAAAAAAGGGGGAACTGTTCCTACTTTCTAATATGCGCACGATTTGCTAACGTGCACCGAAGCTCTATTGGTGAACACAGCGTTACCTGGGGAATAACGCGGCAGGCAGTCCCATATTTTTATTAAAAATTAGTAATTATTCGGGTGCAGAATTGGCGGGTTTTGCTAACGTGAACCGATCGGGAGTTACAGACACAATACCGAACCTTTTAGAGGCGAGGAGATATTCTGTTTTCTTAACGTACACAGTCGTTAATCATTTTTTACAATTACCTTCGGCACTAAAATTAGGTGGGCGTTTTTATTAAAAAATACCATGTTCTACTCAAATCTGCAAAAGTGATAAAAAGTTTGTCGTATGCCTTAGTGCATGGTTTCTCTCATTTTCGATCTCATTGTTTTCTAGGGTTTTCAACATGGATGCCACTCTAAACCAATTATGGTTGTCACACGAGGAGGACAATGGATTGATTTTTACCCCTAGCCCATAAATCAGTCAATTATGTTATGATCATTGCCTTGTTGGGATGTTTCTCATGTACAATCGAATTAATTTCCAGTCTATGAAGGAAACCATAGATGATCTGTGGCATCCACTTGCAAGTATTTCAATCTCTCTGATCTGGGTGCAAAGCGGATTCTTTTCCGTGTGTATTCATATGTGGACATGGCTAGAGTGCTAGATGGAACTCCATGGCTTTTCAATTGGCATCTGTTACTCCTTAGCGAGTAATTTATGATGATGTGAATCTATCACGTGAATTGATTTTCATAATAAATTATAAAACCAAGACATGGGAAAAGGTCTTCTTTATCAAAGGGTTCTAAATATTGAGAAAAAAAAAGGGAAAGATGAGAGATCACGAGACATGATGATCAACATGCATGATATTCATTGCCACAAAGTGAATTTTCAAGTCCAAATTCATGAAGTAATTGATCAAAAGACAATACATGCAAAAAAATTTGCACCTGGATGAACGAGGTGATGAGATGGCAAGTAAATTAGGACTGTTTATTAATGCTATGGGATTACTTCTCTACGGCTGTCAAGATTTAATGAGAAAAAGCATAGTTAAGGTTGCCTTCATAACAATCTAATTCTAACAATTAAAGAAAAATAAAATTCTTGAAAATCAAGAAATTATATTCCTATGATTATAATTTTTTAAATTATGTCAAGACTCAAGCAAGTTAAAGTAGTGGACGTGACAAATTGATTTACATATCAGGCTAAATTTCCCGCAACAAATGGATGTGTGAATTAAAGAAAAAATTATCATGCAAAGTTTGTCAAGATAATTCAAGAGTAAGTCTACATCAAGCTCCAAAACGTTAACGATTTGAAGACATAAGTTTTCTCTAAAGTTCAAAGTCTTGTCCGACGATTGTCATAAAAAATTCTTCATGAAGATTCGAGATCAAATTTATGCGACCCTCGTTTCATATTCGTGATAAAAAAAAAAAAGACAAAATTCAAGCTCCAGAGCACTGTCAAATCAAACTCTCGAAGGCCTCCACCAAATTCAACGATCGAAGGCTTTTCCAACTTCAAATTAAAATTGATTCAAGAACAAGTCAAGAACCCCTAAATCATCTTCATCAAAGCCTGCTCCAACTTGACGTCAAGATCAAGTCTTTAACCCTTGAATTATCTTCAACGCTTGTCAACAATAATTCAAGATAAAGTCTCTACGACACTTGAGTTATCTTCAATACATTCTTCATCTATTCGAGATCAAGTAATTGTGACCCTTGTTTTGTGTTTGTCACAAAAAGAAAAATTAGAGGATCTTTTTTCAATAGAGATTGTAACCGCTATATTACTTTTTTTGTAATTTTCATTTTTAGAAATATATAAATTTTCTTCAAACATATTTTTAATATTAAATTTTTTAATATTAAATTTGTAAAAAAGTGTTATTTCACTAATTTTTGAAAGTTATGTGCTATTTATTTTGATAGTAAAGTAGTAATGTGCAAAATTGCTAAATCGTCCTATAATAATACACAAACTTTGAAATAAAATGGTTTAATTGAAAATAAAATTTTTGAAATAGAGACTTTTTTGGTTATTGCATTTGTACGGTTTATTTATTTTTTAGGGTTATTGCATTTGTACGGTTTAAAAACCAAACCGAGGCAAACAGAACTAAATTTCTAGGTTTGGTTATTAAACCAACCAACATGCATCAATCCGCGGTTACGAATTATGTTTGATTTTTGGTCAATTTTAGTGTTTCAGTTTATTTAGTCAATTTTAGTGTTTCAGTTTATTTCTGTGAACTGAACAGAAATTGCTTAGCCCTAATAACGATAGTAGTTGAGTGAAAAATTACGATGATTTTTTTTATATAAAATATATTTTATTTAAACAAAAATAATTATCAAGACAAACTCTATTTAGAAAATATATATATATTAAAAAAAATTCTTTCAAGTCCCTAAATTTTTTATAAATATACTCTCAAATCCTCGTAATTTCAAAAATTAATTTCTAGGTGACCCTATTAAATTATCATGTCCTTGCTTCCAATTTTTAAATAATATTCCATTCTATTCAATTAGTCACACCAATAAGTCAACCAAATGCATAGTTTTAAACAAAAACTTTGGGGAGTAATTTTCACTTTCCATCTACATAAAAATCATATTTAATACCTCCGTCTTTTAGAGATATTTACATTTTTTTTTTGAGGTGTCTTTTTTTATTGTTTACATTTTCATTTATAGCAAATTTTGTAATTATTTATTATTATTTCTTTATTGGTATTTGTGGAAAAAAAAATAGTATAAAAGATTAGTAATTGTTTATTATTATTTGTGTATTAGTATTGATGATTTCTTGATATTTGTGTTTTTAGGGTGTAAAGAATTCAAAAAGACGGAGATAATAACATTCTCTACTTAATATTACATCAACCCAATCCATGATGAGCATTGGAATTGTTCAAGCAAGACAGGTTTAAATCCTTCACTTCCTATTGCAGCAAATATTTTCATTGGCCAAAAATAGGTACAGAAGAAGAATTGAACATCTCAAATCACTACAAATTCAGAATAACCCGAAAATTTCAACTCAAAAATTGCAAGAGGCCTATCATACATCATCCTTTCCTATCAATGGAGGAACAAATCTGTAACCCTGCAGAGTCTGCTCAAATATATGACCCACTTCCAGTAATTTCTCCTAAAACATTACGAAAAAATAATCAACTTAGCATAAACCAGATTATAAGACATGCTAAACATAGTTATAGGATTTAATCCAAGTCTAGAAATAATAATTTTCCACCTTTCTCTCACTTTCCGTAATTAGAATATAACCATGCTAGGTTGCAACCCATTTCTTTTTAATGTCTTTCTTATTGGAAATAATGGTGAGAATAACCATTGGCAAAGGGAAAAAAAATGTATGTACCTCATCAAATGCAGCACCAATCATTTGAAGGCCGACAGGAAGTCCCGTGGGGCCGCCTTCAACAAATCCACATGGCAAAACTAATGCCGGTAACCCTGCCAAGTTGACATTCACCTGCAACCAGGATAACATTTGTTACATGATATACAGAAATTAAGTCAAGTAAACTTGTCATTATACCTGCATCACTCTGAAGCAAACAAGCGAAGGGATAAAAATCAAAAAGTTTTACCGATGGAAAAAAGATAAATCAGAATAAAAGGTATGTCATAATAACTCTTTAAATATTGAGACTTGATAAACATCTTAAAGAACATACTCCTGGTCCTTAGCACATATAACATAAAACTAATTAATATAAACAAAAGAACACAAACCCCTATCTATATAGGACAATGGGGAATGGAGTAAGGAGGAAACAAATGGTCAGGCAGAGAAGAAAACACAGAAAAATGCTTACACTCATAATGTCACCCGCATACATTGCCAATGGATCATTTTTCTTTTCTCCTGTAAACATTTAAAAGAATTGGATTTTTAGATATTTATAGTTAAACATAGGGACTTATGCCATTAGAAGTAATGCATAGAAATCATACCAATTTTATAAGCAGCTGATGGAGCAGCAGGAGAAATTAGGATGTCATTTGCATCTAATGCAGCCTTGAAGCTTTTTCGAATTAAAGTCCTCACCTGAACAACTATTAAAATCATAAATTTCTCCTTCATGGCAAAAAAAAAAAAAATCTACAGAAAAGTTATGATTTTCATAAAAATAAAAGAACCCACATATGAAGTTACTACAGTGGCTGTCTGGATTAAAGGAATTAGAACGGCAGAATGAAAGCATTCCATTAATTTATCAAATTCATTAATTTGTTTGAGAAAAAAAAATCTTTCAAATCAAGAGATATATAATTCAAAAACTTCATGCATTTTACAATTTGTGTTTGTTTTAGATTCAATATGGAGTTATGAATTCCATCGATTCACATTCTATCAAACCGAACAACCACAAAGTGCTTTTAGGCAAAGTTTGGTAAAACTGAAAATCTAAAAGCAGAATTTAATTGTTGAATACAACAACAACAACAACAAGCCTTAGTCCCAAACAAGTTGGGGTCGGCAGAATTTAATTGTTGAATAATAAATAAATTTTTAAAATTGGAAAATTATCTAGTAGCTTATTGACATATTATTATGTTCTGTGTCTTTTAAGTTAAAAACCTATTACTTGTTATTTTAGGTGAATAGCTTATCTGAAACCATAAAATGATATGCTGATAAGCAGTATCAAGCAAGTCAAAATCAGTAGGTACTGAATTTTAAGTTTATGTATTGCATGATATGATGAAACCCCAGCCAACATACTTGCATATATAAGCCTAGCTAAATTTATTGATTCTAAACCTTTTGTCTAAATTTGTTAATAGGAAAGCAAAAGTCAAAGAAATAAAAAGCTCTGCAGAAGATCATGATGTAAAAAGGCAAAAACCCAATAACAATATCATGGTTCCTCCTGGTAATCACATTCATCCTCATCAACAATATTCTGATATAAATTAGATTTACATTTACTAATATTACCTGCTGAGCACGCTTGTAGTATGCATCATAATAACCAGCTGAGAGAGCATATGTTCCCATCAAAATTCTCATTTTGACCTGCAAATAAACAAAATGCTTCTACTTCCATATACAATTTAGATTTTATATTTGAGACGAGACATAATTAAATTGAAGTTAACCATATCAGTGTGAGTATGAAATAAGCACCTTGCAGCATTTATATAATTTCTCCAACTTTTGGATCTATAAATAAGATACATACCTCAGGACCAAATCCTTCTGCTCGAGAATCTCCATATAGCAAATTTAACTCATCAGCACAAGCCTGATTCCCATACCTAGATGGCAAGCAAAAGCAGATGGTGCGTATTTATGTTTGAGCATATAAACAAGCATAATGAGTGCTGAGAAATAGAATCCAAAGGGGGACTCAATTATAAGTTATAAACAGTCAATGCAAGTTCTTTTCACCATGAGTGTCACATTTGGTTGCTTAGTAGTACAGTGAGCACATGTCTGTCAGAGCAGAACTTCAAAAAAAAAAAATAATGTATTGCCTCTTAACCTATGATGGTAATTCTAATTGGAACAAAACAAATATTCTCAAGTTAAAGCCACTAAGAGGGCTATAGAAACCAAAGAATTCAGGAGAAACTTCTTGATGCTAACTTTTTAAAACAACCAAAGTTTACAGGAAATGTGACAACACATGCAATTAGCAATCATTACGGATATGTAAACTTGAAGAAAATAATGAATGCACAAGTATGACTTATGACCCCAATTTAAGGGAAATAAATTTGTTAGAAAATCACCTGACACCATCATAACGTGCTAAGTTGGAAGACGATTCTGATGTGGCAAGAATATAATAAGCTGGCAAACCAAGAGAAAAAGATGGCAATGAAACCTGCAAATTAACAATTTCAAGCCAATGGAGGGAAAAAAAATTGTAGTAAATGCAAATTCATAGGTTAAACAAGAGAATATGCTAAGCAAGAAAAGATTAAGAGTTATACCTCTGTCACGATGCACCCTAATTCCTCTAGATGAGAGGCAGCTCCATTAATTGCAGATTTTACTCCATCCTCTACACTGTCATCAAGAGTTTCACGGATGAGACCGACCTTCAACCCCTTCAATGGTCTAGATTCCGCAAGATTTATGGAAGCAAATTGAGATGTGAAATCAGGAACGTCCTAAAGTAAGAGTTTTTGCAAATTACAACAAAATAAGAAACCTAAATGCTTAAATATCGAAAACCAAAAAGAACAAGAAAACCAATGAAGTAGCAACAACATTCAAATCTTTCATATTCAAGTGCATATATACTCAGCTTCCTTTGAGCAAACGCAGTTATACACTAGTACTCTGATGCATAAATGTTGTCCACGGCTGGTATGTTAATTAACGTTCCCATTGAAAGCAACCATGTAAACATTTTTAACTGCCTCATGGATTGACCAAAAAATCAAATAAGAATACTTGGACGTCAACAATAAGGCAATCCATGCTAAATTAGGTTACTTATGCTTCACTATGTATCAGAATTGTAAGTACCACGGACTTGTGAGATCTTATTGGATCATGCAAACATGGAGTGAGTTCACTGACTATAATAAATGAAAACAAATCATGTCTTACTCTCCGACTGCTAGTGCCATCAAATCTATCATGACCAGAAATTGCATGAAGAAGTATGCCAGTATCAGCAACCGATGTACCAAAGCATCCAATAACATCAAGGGATGACGCATATGCCATAAGTCCAAATCTCGAGACACGGCCATAAGTTGGCTTCAAACCCACAACACCACAAAATGATGCTGGCTGTCTTACACTTCCACCGGTATCACTTCCCAACGATACCATGCATTGCCTAGCAGAAACAGCTGCAGCAGATCCTCCTGATGATCCACCAGGCACCCGAGACATATCCCAAGGATTTGAAGTCACCTAATGAATTGACATAGTATCACCTGAGTAAACCATGTCCAGTTACAAGAATGAAACACAGTAATTACCAGAATGAAACACAGCAATTAACTAAACATTAGCTCCAACTATATGAATACTCAAAAATATCGACAAACTAACATCTTTAAACTTATATCAGTACAGCAGGCTTGAAGAATTAAACATCCCAGAATAGTACCTTAACCCAGAGTCAAATAATTAAGAAAAGCAAAAGATGCCCAATAATGACTTGGTGATATAGTTGAAAGGTAAAGAATGAAAAGGGGGGGCATTCAAAGTCGTAATGTTATTGGAATTATCTACAGTTTGATAAAAAGGAGACATTTTTATCATGTTTTACTCAAATCCCTGCAAGCCAAAGTGCTAAAACAAAAGGAAATGCGAATGGATCCTCTTTTTTTTTACAAAACATTCTGCCGACATTTTCATAATTCAAGTATATCCATAGACTTCCAGATAGTCAAAAGCTCACATTTGCTAAAAGAGCTATATCATCAACATCAATTACAAGCCAAAACCAACAAAATATTTTATTAAACAAAAAGAAGAAAAAAAGTTCTGAAACCTGAAAACCAGAACGTTCAGTCGTGCTTCCCATACCAAACTCATCCAAATTAGTCTTGCCCACCACAATGGCACCCTTCTCCTTCAATCTCCGAACCGCCGTGGCATCATACGGCGGCCGATAATTCTCCAAAATACGAGACCCACCAGTAGAAGGCATATCGGCCGTACATATATTATCCTTAACTCCAACGAGCACACCGGCAAGGGGACCCACATCCTCACCCTTATCAAGCTTCTGGTCAACCTCCTGAGCCTGTTTCAAAACGTTGTCAGAGATGTGAAGGAAGGAATTGAGTTGTGGCTCGGTGAGTCTGAGGCGAGCTAAGAAAGAGTCGGCCAGTTGGGTTGCAGTGAGGTTACGAGAAAGAAGGGAATGGCGGAGTGTAAGTATTTGAGAAGAGTGTAAGGATTGGTCTGTGAGGGAAGAAGTGGTAACAGGCAGTGAGTTTAAGGAGGAAGAAGAAGAAGATGTAAAGGTTACAGAGCGAGGAGAAATGGAAGAGAAGTGGTGGAAAGGGAATCGAGAAAGGGAACGAGGAGGTTGCAATGTGGATAACATTTTTCACTCCTTTCTATCTCTGTTTCAATTCAATACACAGAGAGGGTTTTTAAGAATTCAAAACCTAGAAAAAATCATTTTTAATATTTGGAATATTGCCCAAATTGGCCCCTGAACTTGCACAACTTGCTTAAATAACCCAGATTTCAGCCTTTGCTACGAAAAAATTTGGAAACCAATAGACGATG
Source organism: Croton laevigatus (assembly GCA_949640765.1). Taxonomy (NCBI): domain Eukaryota; kingdom Viridiplantae; phylum Streptophyta; class Magnoliopsida; order Malpighiales; family Euphorbiaceae; genus Croton; species Croton laevigatus. The sequence continues at coordinate 3,933 of CATIWJ010157825.1, read as the reverse complement.
ATTAACCAAAAAGAACTGAAACAGTAAAATATTAGTCAAAAGGACCATTCAGAGCTTTTAAAGAAAATAAATTGAAAATAATAGCCAAAATGACTATTCTATGGAGCAAGTACAACCAGACAAACCACGGGTGCGTGCATAGTATGCGTTCTGCAAAATGTGATGTATCTATTCTTCTTCCTACTACCTTTGCCAGTGCCAGCCCAAAGGGTGTGTGGCCAACTCAACTGAACAGGGTCCCACATTTTTTAGGCTGAAATGCTACTGTAACAAGGCCCTTTTTTTGTGAAAAAAAAAAATTTATAGCTATTTTGTTAAGTATAAACTTAAAAGTTTTTGTTTATAATCACTTACAATCAGTTTATAGTAGTTTTTTAAAGTTAGAAGTTTAAATGAGTTTTAGTTACAAGGCCCCAAACTAAAAAATAGAACATGGCCTCTCAATTCCCGAGGATGGCCCTGACCCTTGCATTCGTGCTTTTTATGAAAACCTCATTCTTTTCACTTCTTCTTCTTCTTCTTTTTCTTTGTTTCTAAGCAAACAAAACCAAAATCATCAAAATTAACAACAAACCCACACTCCCAATTACAAAACCAATTGTAAGCCTCCACTATATTTAAAATCCTCCAAAGGGTGTGGTTGTCCATACTTAGGCTTGGGAGAAGTCGCCCTCACTTAGGTTAAGGGTAAGGTCACCTTTAACTAGGGGGAGGGAGAGGTCGCTCCTACCTGGGCCAGGGGCAAGGTCACTCCTACTTGGGCAAGAGGGAGGAGCTTAAGGAACTTAGCATTGATGAAGGAAAAGATAGTGAATGAAGGAGTGAAGATAGGAGAGAGCTCCCATTTAGTTGATAATTTTTTAGGTAAGCGTGCCTAAAGCTTCGCATGGAAACTTGAGGATATTGTGGATGTTGACTCCAATGCGATTACTCATAAGTTAAGTATTGATCCAAATGTAAGCCATCTAGATTTGGTGCCCCACAAATGGTGAGGTCACTTCAATCTCGGTCTAAAGAGAGGTTGCCTCCACATGGACTTAGGGTAAGGTTCATTTGCCTAGTTTAAGGGAAGGTCGCTCACGTATGGGCAAAAGGGAAGTCGCCTTCGCAACCTTAACTATCTTATCAGACTAGGCTGTTGAACCCCAAAAATCTAGGGGCCTTAGATTTTTTATGTAATACCCTGATTTTAAAATATCGATTGTTAAAATTAAACTGGACTAATTCGAAGCTAAAATTTAATTTAAAGAATGTTATTGCCGAATTATTTTACGTAAAATGTGAGAACATTTAAGGGCAAAATCATATTTTCCGAATAATGTTACTATTATCATCTTTTAATTGTATTTTAATTACAATTATTATTATTATTATTGTTATTATTATTATTATTATTATTATCAAAGGAAAAGAATCAGAATTTGGAAATTTACAAAAAAAAAAAAAGAAAGAAAAAGAAAATCGGAAATCTGGGCAGAAGAAGAAAGAAGGAAGAAATGAGAGGAGGAGCAGCGCCGCCAACAGCCGCAGCGCCGCCACCGCTGGTCTCCTCGCGATTACTCGCCCACTGGCAGGTAGCCCTCTCTTCGGCGAGTCTGGTAGTGGTGGCCAGGCGAGTCTGGTAGTGGTGGCCCGGCAGTGAGACCTGATCGGAGATGGCTATACTCGCAGCTAGAAGAAACTGGCTTCCATTCGTGTCACTATTCATCGAAAATTTCAACTGACATTTCAAATCCATTTTTCGGCTTGCTCCGGCGTCGGATGGAAAATCTGAGGACACCGGTCGACTCCTCTCTTCAAGGGCTTTCTTTTGACATAGGCCTTGCCGCCTGAAAATACGGTTTTCCGGTGACCCAAGAGTGACGCCGCCGAACGGCTTCCGGCTTAGATCCCGGCCGCTCCGGTGGTCGGACAGACAATCTGAGACCTGATCTGGACTCCTCTCGACGAGAGCTTTCCGATGATATAGGCCTTGTTACCGATCTATAGCCGAATTGAGACTCGTGTACAAAATGACCAATCGGTTTTCTTGATTTTTCGGCTTCCTCCGGCCATAGTCCGGCCACTTTGAGGGTAAATTCTTAATCCCCATTCCTTAAGCTTCATTTTGACATTGAGTTTGCATTGATTGGTCGTCGGATTTGAAAGTTGTGTTTTCCGGTCACCGGTAAAATGGTTATTGTGATTTTTTGGTAAATCCGTCTATTGTCTGTGGAGTTTGATCATATATTTGGACTCCTTGTAGCGATAAGAAGCTATTGGTGTGCTCGGATTCGAAATCCGTCAAGTATCGCATTTTCCGGCGATTTTCTGGTGGTCGGACCGGAATATTCCGTCAGCGGTGACTGGAATATTCCGTCTCCGGCGAGAATTTTCGACAACACATATTCCGCATCGTTTCGACGTGTTGAGTCCGATTTTGAAATCGGTTTTGCAATCCGAGGACCCGAACTACGAGAAAATGTAAATTTCACAACTAGATAATTAATATATTTAAGTTGAAATAGAATTTAATTGAAATTAAATTCTAAGCAAAGCTAAATATAAGTATTGATATTGGATAAAAATAATATAGAAATGAGACAGAATATTAATGACGGATTTAATAGATTAAATGTTGTTTAACATTATTATTAAATTAACGGTAAATGAGATTAATTAAGGACCCTAAAATATTATATTTTGAAATAAATAAAAAAGGAATATGATATATATAATTAGACAGCAGTAGTGCTGATTGTAAATCATTATATTGTGAATAGTGAAAGGACAGAGGATAGTCCGAGAGGTATTATGAAGGTAGAAAATGCGAGGATACTAAAAGGACTAATGCGTAGGATTTTATCTACGGACAAATCACAGGTTTGGTACTATTTTTATAGTATTCAAACTGAATTTTATTTTAAGTTATTTATTTTGAGTATTTAATATTTTTATTGTTTTGAAAAAGTATTTGCTGGAAACTCGAACGTGTGTTCGAGTCAAATTTAAATATTTGATAGTCCGACGCAGTAGCTGTAACACCCTAATTTTTAAAATATTGATTTTTAATTAAAAAGGATTAAATTGAAAATAAAATTTATTTAAAGGTTATTTTAGAAATTTTAAACTACCGGTATTTATGTAAATTTACAAAATAGTGAAGGGCATTATAGTCTAATTGGTATACATAAATTGATTAAATAGTTGAGGGTATTTCAGTATTTTTATTCGAAAGATATTTTAAATAAATATTATTATTATTATTATTAGATTAAAAAAAAAAGGAAAGAAAAGAAAAAAAAATTGAAATTCAAATCGGGAAGCCCGATTTTCTTTCTTTCCTTCCCCGTCATCTCCTTCTTTATTTTCTACCTTCACGCCAGCGACCAGAGCAGCGGCAACAAGAGCGACCGCTGCGCCAGCTCCTCCTCCTCCATCTTCTGCTTCTACTCCGATCGATCAAAGCAAAGAGAGAGAGAGATCTGGTAATGACAAGGAGAGAGAAACGACGAAACAGAGGGAAATTTCGAGGAGCTTTTTCGGCCGCACCGGTGGTCGGACGGTGACAGTGGTACCCGATCTAGACTCCTCTCTCTGCCATCATCCTTTTGGTACCGGCCTTGTGGCCTGAAAATGTGTATTCCGGCGACCTAAGGCAAAAATGGCAGCCGGCTTTCGACGCCATTTCCGATGTCTGTGGTGGTCGGTTGTCAACTTCGAAGGTATATTCTAACTCTACTCTTCATGAGCTTCCGATTGATGTGAGTATTGGGTCCGATCTACACGTTTTTCGAAGATTTACTTTTTCCGGTGACTGTTTCGGACTGTTGTTGCTTATTCCGACGACTTGGTGTTTGGTCTGTTGAATATGTTTGTGTTTTTGGAATCCTTGCGTTGAGATGGTTCTGATGGTATGTTCGGATTTAAAATCCGATGAATTTTGCAGGTTTT
>CATIWJ010157728.1:0-10874 GCA_949640765.1 Croton laevigatus | reverse complement strand
GATTTTGAGGAGTTGATTTGTATATTTAGTCAAAATAATAAGTAAAGAAACAATAACAATAGCTAAAGGAGCTTTGCTCAATTCAGTAATAATTGTCTTCTAGGACTTGTTTCTCATGAACAAGAAAAGCCAAAAGTTTGAACAACAGCAAGTACAAGAAAGCACAGGAGAAAAGTACATTGGATATAGCTCAATTATAATTCGCCAAACATAGTGTTAGGATTAGTTAGGTTTCCTAATTAATTTCAGAAGATTATGTAGGAGGTGCTTACTGAAAAAAGTACTTTTTTTTTAAGAGGTATACTCATTGTTGGAAAGGTTACATGTAAGCTAGAGCTCATTGTAGGACAATTTCTTACTGCGATAGCAGGCTATCAAGAAGGCATTGGTGTCTCCAATTATTTCGGAGCAATTGCTCTTCCTCAAGATATCATCTTTGCCTCAAACTTAATAACAAATTTTATGACTTTAGTGATTATCAATCAGTTGTAAAGCAATCTATTCTCCCATGTAAGATGTTCTAACTTGTGTTTGAATAATTTAATTATAGATTTTTAATATAATTATGATGGTAACTGGCTCCTTTAGAAATTACTGGCTAGAAAGTAATTGTTAGGATTCCAATAACAATATGATAATTTATGTTTGCCCAATAGTTTTCAAAAGCTAATGTACTCCTATAACATGATTCTCAAATCCTTTAAATCAAGGAACAATGCTTATTTTAATTATCAATTATCAAAATAATTTAAGCACTGTTTCTTTATGTTATACTGTAAGTCCTACTGATAAATTTACTACGAGAATTGCTTAAAGATTTCTTAGCAAACAACAATAAATACATGAAATTGAACAAACCAAACAAGAAACCGAAGAGTTCGAAGATTTGAGACTCCAGAAGAAAAATTTCATAATAAATATCGAATGATTTGCAGTTCAGAAGAAATTCAAAGGAACGAGAAGAAGACTAGTTACTGGTATGGCTCTTCGGCTCTCTGCACTTTGTTTGTTGAGCTATTTCTTTCCAAACTTTTATTGATGCACTGCGTTTTATTGTTTAGGCTACTGCATTTTGTGGTAAAGCAAAAAAAAAAAAACATAGGAAGCCTAGAGTGGAAGAATTCTGTACCATAAATCAATATGGAAATGATATTTTACTAATAGGCTCTGATACTACAAACAAGTTCAATGCAGATAACTGCATTTACAAACTAACCAAATTCTATTTATAATTCTTCAAATTATTTTTTTCCCATTCTCTGCGTGTATTTTGAATATGGCTCTTATTTTCCTATCCAATGTCTTTTATGCTGAATGTTTATAATGTTCTTCCCCTTGTTAAGTTAATGCTATATCATATTAGAGTTGTGATTAGAAAATTGGGATTAAATTAATGATGTCTTTGGCAGCCAAAATCTCTGTTTTGAATGATAATTTGTAGTGGCATCAGAGATTAGTAATGGTTCCAGAGATTTTCAAGTAGAAATATGACATTCCAGAACCTTATGCAGCATGTAGATTAGCCTTTTTACCCATTTCATAGGTTTTAATTAATCATTGTTTGTTTTGTCTATTCGTAGTATTTAACTGGATGAAACTTGTTGATTATAAATAGATTTAATATAATAAGTGATTTATTTTCAGTTGATTCATAGCTTTTGTAAATACTTAGAACCAAATTAGCTTTGCTAAATGTAGATCAACATCCTAAGATCCCATTTTATTCAATTTTCACTTTTGTATGTACTACTAGTTTAAGATCACATTTCTTTTGGTTTATAATCAATTTATTGTTTTTTGTCTTTTTACAAGTAGTTTACATTCTGCTTACTTTCTATTTATTGCTTCATTATTTCTATTTTTACGATGTTTTTGTTGATTGTTTCATTGCAGGAACAAAATCTATGGAAAAATTTGAGCCAAATTGAATTCAACCAAGTATTGTGCGATTTCATATCTATGATTTGTGTTAATTTTTCACTCTTATTGTTCCTTTTGAGCTAGTTTTGCTTTGTTTTATTTTGATTAATTATTTTGATTATGCATTATTTATTTATTTTATCATTAACAACTCGGCTTTCCCTTCAAAATTAGTTCTTATTTATATATTTTTTGCCCCACATCTTAAAAATTTATTTTATAAATCCACTTTGATTCAAAGTATAATCTTTGTTTGTCTTTTTTTTTTTAAAATCCACTCTGGGGCTCATATCCACAACACTAAGAAAAAACTTATGTAGCATGTAGATTTTTAAGAAGGAATATAATTTGTAGTGGAAACTGATTCATTTGAACTTAATCAAGTAACCTTTCCTTCAGCCACAGAAGTGACAAAGTCATGCGTTAAATCATGCATTTTGCAAAACTTTGTATCACCAAAATCATCCTTTGGAAAAAAGACCTCCAAAAGAGTTCATTAAAATATTGATGGCCAATATCTTTGAGTTCCTGGGTTTCATTTCATGATCAAACAAATCCTTATGCTATCCAAAGCTCTACCAATATTTCTACATCAATCTTATAATCTTTTGGAAATAATATATAGTAAACAAAACGATCTATTTAAAGAAAAATTACTATTTTATCATTGATGTTTAGCTATAATTACTATCTCATCTATGTATTTTGGTAAAAATGCACTAACATCAAACGTTTGGCCTGAATTACTCTGACATCAATGTGCCATTAACTTTGGCATTTGACTGTTAAAAAATTACAAAACTGATCCTTCAAGTTGACTTAGATTTTTATTTTCACTCTTTTTACAACTTTGGTGCTCAATTTAATTGCACTTTGTTTTTTTTTTGTCAACAACACTACTTTCATGTAATCAGAATATAAACTTAAAATTCAATTCAAACTCAAACTTTTAATATAAACTTTTTATAAATAAAGGATAACATATCTTTAAATTTTGAGTTTAAATTTATTCAACAATTTTATTCTGTTAAAGATGATTTATTTTTTTTGGGTGCTGCTATTTCTATAGCAGCTTTTGTTATTGTCAGAGAAGCCTCTATTTTATAATATTAGGATTATTATATTATCCTTAACCCTTAAACCATCGTTAAAATCTACCATTATTTACAATAGCAAAAGCTACTTTGGAAATAGCGGCACCTAACAGTAGATTTTACTTAATAGCTTTTAATTAATTTACTTATTAAATGTTTTTGTATTTAATAAAATATTTGATAAAATAAAAAATATTCTCTTTTTAAGAAAAGGTTTCCTTTTTAAGATGTTTCATATTTATTATTAAAATTTATTAATAAAGTAATTTTTTTATTTTATATAAACACGTAGTTTAACCTTTTTTAGGTTAATTAGCTTGATTAGTTACATTGCATGTAGGATTTTTTTAAATAATAAATTAAATTGGATAGCCTATATGTTAAAATATATCAAATATAAAACGAATTAAATTTAACTAAATTGAACTTAGAACCAGAATAGGCTAATTGTCAATATGTGTTGCCTTGAATTCATTTTGAGTGTATGGGACTATGGGTGCAAAGACTTTTTAAAATACATTTAAAGATGAGAAAAATAATAAAGTTTAATTATTCAATAAGGAGAACTAATGACTTTTAATGACTTTAAAAGTAAGGTGGTATTGGATTATGACTTTTAAAGACTCTATAAAAGTCACCTAGTATTCAATTATGACTTTTAAATACTTTTAAAAAGTCTATAAAAGTCACCCGGTATTCAATTAGGATTTTTATAAAGTCATTAAAAGTCTGTAGATATTCAAAAAGTCAATGACTTTTACAGACAATAGACTTTTACAGACTTTACATAACTTTTTAGCTAAAAATATAAATAGGATATTGAACAAATTCTCTTGCCCTTTACCACAATACTTTCACAGACTTTTGCAAAATAAAAGCAGACAAACCTTTCGAAACCTTTCGTTTCTTCCTTTCGCCCTCTTCTATCCACCGACCACCACCACCACATCGTCACCAACGCAAGTTCTCATCGCCACCGGACGAAGCAGCCACAACGAACAGGTTAGTGTTTATTTTGTGTTTCCTTTCTATCTTCCACTGTTTATCTCAATTCATTGTTGTTTTGTTTTTAGTTGATTTCGATTCTGAGATTACTTGTTCATTATGTTTCTTACGTCTCTGTTTTACCACTCTAGCATATCTCTATTGCTCTATTCATTGCGAAATTTTACTAACGGAAAAGTATTTATAGAGATTGATAGTTAGATATTCAGTGTGTATAAATAAATATAATCTCTGTTGTAGACAAATGATGATCATTTGCTACTAATTATCTGTTGGGAACATTCATTTTTTATTTTGAATGTGTTCTGATTTTTTTTTTACAGTCAGTAATAATATTCTGACAGTAGCATAAATCTAATCATTAAGGATATTATTATCTTAATTATTAGAACAATAAATTTTAAGGCCTTGCTCAGGCGTAGAATGATGGAAACATTGGTAGAATACTAGCTTTCCACTGTAACAAATTGATGGGCTTCGATAGTTTATGCCTATGCATTTTTAATCTATAGTCTGAGCCAGGATGGTTTTTGAATGTCAAAGGTTTTGTTATGATATAAAGGTTTTTGAAGTATATGATGCTTTGAAATCTTCTAAGCATATATATTCAATTTCTTTCAATTAGGAGGAGCTCTTTGGCCATCATTACATTAGAACATGTTGTTAGAGTACTTATTTCTTTACTCATATTTGTTTGTATTAATAGCATGCATAGAAACAGAATTTCACTCATGCTGTTCAAACTTCCTCTCGTAACAATGTCTTAAAGATAACAGATTCCCATCTCTACAGTTGTTAGAAATAAATATCCATGTGGAATTAAGTTCAGAAATCTGGCATAAGTGTTTCTTCGTAGTATTTCATTATGTCGTGTGTTTTCAAACATGCTTGGATAAAGAGGGGAGAAAATGATTAATCTTCCTTCCCTTTATTAGATTGTATTGTAGTTTTAAGATAGTTGCATTGTGTTCAAAATTAATCTTTCATGTATTCTATCATTTTGGTTGGCCTATTTGTTTAACAATTAATATCCCCTAGTTGAAACTTGGGAGCTATTGATGTTCCTAAATCTCATACACTTTGTAGGCAACTGGGCAATACATTTCATGGATGTCCACTGTTATTAGGGTGCATAAATTTTTTTTCCAAGCAATTACATTCCTCATATAACTTGTGTATTTGTATTCCAAAAAAAAAAAAGAAGATACTTTCTTGACATCTGAAATTACTTTTCTTTGAAAACAACATCTGAAATTCCTGTGTACTCAATTGATGAGCCCCTTCATGATCATGCCATGTTAGTTTAATTCTGAGTAATTAGAATAATTCATTTATGGATGTAGGCTCCAATTGATTTTAACAATTAAAAATCTACCCCTCAAATCTGAGGGGACAACAATCTTAAATCTTGTCTATTTCGGGTTCCTACAAACACAAATACAGAACTAAGAGGGCTCTCCCTCTGCCAACCCAAAGGTAACTTTTCTGATGGTGTGCAGGAATATCTTCAAGGCAATCCTTTATGGATACAATACGTAAAAGTCCCATTAGTAACCTTGGGCTATGAGAGTAGCTATGATGTATTCGTCAAAGCTCATGGCGGGGGACTTTCAGGGCAGGCACAAGCAATCTCTCTTGGCATTGCCCGAGCATTGCTAAAGGTGAGTGATAGCCACAGGTCTCCTCTCAAAAAGGAAGGACTTCTGACCAGGGACTCAAGAATTGTCGAAAGGAAGAAGGTTGGCCTGAAGAAAGCTCGCAAGGCACCCCAGTTTTCTAAACGTTGAGATTTGGAATTCGCCTGGTCAGTCTATTATCAATCTTTTGTTTATATACGATATTTTTGTTGTGAATGTAAGTTAGCTAATCATGTTATTTTGTTTCTCAGATTCAGATATTATGTAATTGAATGCAAGGGGAATTCCTTAATGTTGAACTTAATTTTATCAGTTTGATTCTATTCAGACATCAAACAATGTGCATACAAGATCCGGTCCAATTTTGTCAGAATCTAATTTTTTAACAGGTCTGGTTTGATTTATGTATTTTTGTTAAACTGAAGTACTAATAAACTGGTTAGAAGTACTTAGAAAGTGTCCGCTGATTGCATTTGCTAGTACTAGATTTCCACTGTCAATCCCACAAAAGCCGTGTAGATTTTCCAAATTAAAAATCCATCTAATGCGATGCGAACGTCTTGTGCTACAATTTGATTGTAACATCAGAGAAAAAGGAATCATTGGTTCCGAAAAATTATATAGGAGCATTTCCAAATGTGGCAAGTGAAGGTGAAGTTGAATGTTTGTTTGAAAAAATTTCAGGAATAAGTAAACTCAACTCTCCTCCCATCGATCTCTTCAGTAAATGCATTTTTCGAATTATAATTGTGGATTCTTTTTATATATAAGAATATTTATTTTAAGAATATTTTAAAATTATATTTTATTAAATAATTCAAGTTCCCAATCAGAACTAATGTATCAGAAATTCCCGGAATTGGTTTACCATACCCATAAAGAATACAATTTACAAATTGAAGTTTTATATATCCTTTTCCAGCAATAAGTCCCAGGAGAAAAGTGTTTCTAAATTAATGCCGTTCTCCATCTTATACATGATTACTTTTACTAGTCAAACCAAAACAAAATATTGTTTTATTTTTTTATAGATGTGATTAGTTGGATATGTCTAAATTCCGGGAAACGAATATTGTTAATAAAGTATTATTTTAAAATGCCACATATCTTTTGGTATATAAAAAACGTAAAATTAATGTATGAAATTTTGAAATATAAATTTTTTTCAAAAATAATGGAATACAATATATGAAATGAAATTTTTAAATGTATTTATTTAATTTGAAGTTGGGAGTAAAAAATATATTAATGTTAATTTATGATTTTCTTTACTGATTTTGAAAATATTACACCCAAATACTTTCTTGATTTTTTCAAATGAAGATTAAGGTTGTAAAAATATTTAAATTAAATTATACGTAAAATACTATATACACTAAATTGTTCTTAACCCATGTTAAAACAGGAATTTGAATTAAAACAATTTCAATGATCTTGTCGTAAATTTAGTTCAGAAAAATTTCAATTTAAGTTAAAAATGTGACGGAAATAAATACTGAATTTGCTAGGGAGTTCAAATTCGGATCAATATGTTATTAGCCTTGTTTATGGTTCCAAATTTAAGATCATGTCCAATAGTTTCAAATTTAATAGTTGTTCAAATTCAAGATTACAACGTAAGTTGTGTTTTTGCCATCTGCGTTTTACTACGAACACTCAGCTTTGTTTTGTTTCAGTGATTTATCCGATGAAATTTGATCACAAAAGTTTATAGTAATTGTTTTGTAATGTTTCTGTGTCTGTTCCCATAAAAATTAAGTTTGAAAATACATCATTTTCTGTACATTTGATCAATGAAACTTCTGCCTTGATGAATCAACTGAAACAGGAGTTGTTTTGCAATGTTAAGCTTCGATAAAAATTAAGTAACGAAGGCATTCAAATGCTATTTCAGATTTTTATGAAAAACAGCGCGTAACAGATGAAAAATGGAATAAATAAAACACATGTAGCTGCTCAAAATTTGAAGGAAGCAAATAAAAAGAATTGCTCACTCCAATCGTGAAAAGCAGCTCTATATAGGCACTTTGCAAAAGGTAGATTGCTATTGATTTTTCTCAAACAAACACCCGTGTCTGACTTGAGTGCCTTCTTCTTCATCTTTCTTTTTCACAATTAATGGCTATTAAAATCGATAGAAATATAACCAGATCATTGTGACCTGAAACAACAGTGAGTTTCAAGGATCTTCATCCGGTCAACATAATTTTAATTTTGGCTCCACGCGGCAGACAGATCGCCATTGATGGGCGCCTGCTGCTGACTCAGGTTAAGAGCCTTTTTAAATAACAATTACTATTCTCAGATTAAAAGAAAAAACTACAAAATGTAAATCTATGAACTTTGCAAAAGAAGAAGAATAAGCAATTCAACAACTCGAAGCAAAAATCTATGAATTAGCAACTATCGTCTCCATAGAACAAAAATTTATATTTTAACAAGAAAAAATTAGAAGGGAGATGATACAAAAGAAATCAGTGAATCAACCTCTTAGTCGAATAGACTGAAACCCATATCATCGTCAGACTCTTCTTTCTCCTCAACCTTCTCCTCCTTCTTTGCCTCAGCAGCAGGAGCTGCACCACCACCACCAGCAGGTGCGGCTGCCGCAGCAGCAACAGCTACGCCGCCACCACCAGAAGGCACTGATGCCAATTTCTCCCTACCTGCTGCAACTAACTCTGTGATGTCTTTTCCGTCAACTTGGGATAACAAGAGCTGAATCTTGTCATCGTCGCAATCGGCTCCAACGGATCCGAGGATTTCCTTCAAGTCTTCTGCGGAGGGGCTAGTGTTGCCTCCCAAAATGGCTAGCAAGTAAGCTGCAATAATCTTCATGGTTGCTAATGAACAAATTGGCCTGCTACTGGGGTTTGCAGCTTAGTTATATACAAGTTTCTCTAGAACCCTAGTAAGCACTGTGAATTGTTTTTAAATTACGATACTAGACATGGCGAATGACCTTAACCCAATAAATAATCTACCAGGCCATCCCAAGTTGAAAGCCCAGCCTTGGCCCGTTTATCCTAGACGGTTTCCCACAAAGGGTAATGTATGCGACTGTGAATAAATTCTTAAGTAGAGCCAGTTTAACACATCATTTATAGACCAATCTAATAGAATAATAATAAATAATTAAAATTAATTAGGTAAGAGGAAAAATTAAATATAAATTTATTTTTTCTCATAATTAATTGTGTTAATTTCTCTCACTTAATTAATTTTAAATACTTGTCATCGTCCTATTAAATTGGTCTATGAATACGTGGTAGATTGAGTCTACCTTATAATTTCTTGACTATGTGAGTGAAAGTTTTTCATAAAAAATAACCACAAAAAAATAAAAGGTTAACCAAAAGAGATTGAAGCAACAAAGTAATTTAAATGACAAAAAATTGAAAATAATAGTCAAAAGGTAAAGTTTTGCTACAAGTTTATAGATGGTACGAGATGAGTTTACAATTAGTTTATTCAGCCAATTGCTTTTTCCAGTGACTTTTCGGCCAAAATCCGGCTAACAAAGTTGTTGTATGTTTGCAAATCACCAGAATATGATGCAGAAGCACACCGAAAAAAAATGAGGGAAGCACATCTAAAATGGAAACAAAAACAAATCAAGATAAAATGGTGGCGGAAACCCGATGGCAACATATATGAATCGGGAACCTTAGCACCTCCTATCCCTATTCTCTTTAACAACAGCTCTTTCGAAAAAAAAAAAAAATTGAGATGCTATCGACTATTCTTGCCACAGTAGCCCTTACAAATATTTTAATAATTCTAAATCTATCAGTTTTTTAATAGATCTTTTTTCTATTTTTAACAACGTTCTCCTTTTTAGATAAGTTATTTTCACTCTTTTCATAAGTATTGTTAGTTTTCTTTTTATGGGAGTTTATTTTTCTCTTTTTATAAGAGGAGGATTTGAAGAAATGATGCAATATTGGTTCTACAGATTATTTTGATTTTTAATATCACCATGCTAAACTCGCTAAAATATTCAAGTGTCAAATGACTTAAAATTGTTACGAGGAAAACCCAATTAGTCGAATACATCGAGTGGAACATGTTGTATAAGTTCGATATCAAAATTTTCTCTCTAATTTTTTTTTTTTTTTTGCTTAAGTAGGAGGGATTAAACACATACATACACCTTCTTAATATGCCAAAATACTAGCATAATTTGCTAAAAGTAACATATTGACACTCGCAGGAGGATTCTCGAGCCACTATAGGCCATGATAACCCGTGCTTGCTCCTTTGGCCAAAGAATCATCAACATCGTTTGCTTCCCTTAATATCTTCTTAATGTTAATCTCCCAACCTCGATAAAGAAGCTTTTGGCATTAAATAACCAAATTTATAGTCTGGTACGAAAGTTGCTGCTTACTTTGAATCAGGCTAATGGCAGTTGCGGAGTCAATCTGAATCTCTAAAATTTGCCATCCTTTTTTGCTAACCATAAAGAGAGCATTATACAATCCCTATAACTCTACTTCTAAAGAACCACAAATACAAATGATTGCTAAAAGCATCTTAGCTACCTTCCCTCGTTATTTCTAAAGACACCAACACATCCAACATTCCTGGATTCCCTTGAGCACTCCCATTAGTGTTTCATTATCATGGTCTCAGCATCCCTAGGGTCCCAAAACACCAAAGCTACACCTCGGCTGACTTTCTTCCCAATAGGAGATGAGATACCCCATGCATTGCAATTAACAGCTTGGTAAACTATAAGATCATGAATTCTAGCCAAAAGAAAAAAGTGCATGTTAAAAAATATGATCATGAATTCTAGCCAAAAGAAAAAAGTACGTGTTAAAAAAATATGATCATTTCTGTTCTCTTAGGAAGGTGTATTCAATTAAGACTTTTAATGACTTTTAATGACTTTGAAAGTAAGGTGGTATTCATTCATGACTTTTAAATACTTTTAAAAAGTCATTTAAAGTCTGTAGGTATTCAATTACGACTTTTAAATACTTTTAAAAAGTCATTCAAAGTCTGTACGTATTCAAAAAGTCATTGACTTTTACAGACAATGACTTTTTAGCTAAAAATACATATAAAAGATTGAACAAATTCTCTCATCATTTTACACAATACTTTTATAGACTTTCATAGACTTTTACACAATCAATCTCCGACCGACGATCAAGCTATCAAAGTTGCTTCTACTCAATCGAATTAGTAATTCCATCATTTCTTCCTCTCA
>CATIWJ010157726.1:0-10069 GCA_949640765.1 Croton laevigatus | reverse complement strand
AGACAAAAAGGAAAAAGGAAGGCCTAGAAGAAATCCCAAAGGTCTACAATCGTCACACATAGCTACTAACCCTTCACTTGAATTCCTCTTTCTTGCTCTTGGAAAGTAAAATTCCTTTTCTTTCTAATCTCTAGCGATCTTTCTTGATGTAATTATGCTCTGTGGTAAAGCAAATAGTGGGGATAATGTGTATTTAATTTTCTTTATTGGATAGAATTAATTATAGGAAAAGACGCGTAGATTATTCATGAGGACAACGAAAACTTATAGATGCATAAGCAAATGGTGACTGATTGTGGTTTTGGGTAGGAGAAGGTATAAGTTTTCCGGCCAGTGGTGAAGGGTAGTGCTGAACGATGGCTAGGGGAAGAATAAGATAAAAAAATTTCAAAACAGTCCCTTATTTTTTGAGTTTTATTAAAATGGTTCGAAAAAATTGCATATTAGTCCTTCAACAGTTATTTTAACAGAAAAAATAGACAAAAGGAGAAAAATATTAACGGAATTAAAACGGAAGGAGGTTTTAGTCTGAAAAAAAAAAATATAAGGAGAAAAATATATTTTATGTAAAAATTAGGGAGGTTTTTGTAAATTTCCCAAAAATGATTGTGCCTTTTAAATAAAACTGAAGGAGTATTAACTTATATGGTTACTAAGGTAGCATTTGACTACAAAAAATACAATTTCTTTAGAAAGCAATTGGTTTAAACACTAGACATTTTTAAATCATACATGTCAAAAAATATCTTCACTATAAACACATCATATACTTTCCATGACATTGATCCAAATGAACTATAGAAAGTGATAATTAGGAGTTGACAATAAAAATATATATGATTAAATTTACACAATATTTTCTCTAATAACCATATAGGTCAAAAAATGAAAAATAATCCAGATCAATGACCAATTAACACTAACCTCAAATACATATATAATATATAAACCAAAAAAGCAAGAAAAGAGTTCAAACTGAATCCTCAATGCTGGCTATTGATCTTATAGAATTGCATCTAACAGCAGCACCTTCCTTATCTGTAGTATATACTATTAATGTCTTCACCACTTGCCTGAATTTTCTTCTGTAAGTAGGAAGTTTTGATAAACTCCTCACCATTCCTATCATCCTGTCGCCAAAATCGTCAAAAAAAAACTTATGATTAATAAGCTCTCACAACTTATAGTTTCCAAAGCAGAAACAGAAAGAACATAAAACAAAAGCCTGGTCTAATGTAATTTAATACAAATGCTTAACATGGGCAAGCACAAAAATTATGAATGATTCAGTTGAAAATGCTGTTTCGAGTCGAATAAAATCAAATGTAGAGAAGTTGGGTTGGGTTAGCATTAGCTGAAAAGGATTTCTTACCTTCTGCTAAGGCCTTGTATTTGAGCAGCTCTAAGAGCCTCTTGAGGTACTAAACTGCCATTATCCCAAGCTTCTATGCGTTGCGTGTCGTTTCCAAAAAGAACTACTTTCTCCAAGAACTTCTCTTCTCCTTCTTCCAATTTGATGACTCTGATTTGTTCCTTTAAAACCATCAAAGGTTGAAAGAACCATTCTGTCAATCTGTCATTCGGTCGGTTTAGATGAGTGACTTCAACACCTTCGACCAGCAAAAAACCATCTGATCCAGCTTTGATAGAGTAGAGAAG
This sequence comes from Croton laevigatus, assembly GCA_949640765.1. Classification (NCBI taxonomy): domain Eukaryota; kingdom Viridiplantae; phylum Streptophyta; class Magnoliopsida; order Malpighiales; family Euphorbiaceae; genus Croton; species Croton laevigatus. Next base: position 8,410 of record CATIWJ010157726.1, on the reverse strand, counting down.
AGTATGCAACATTGAATAACAAGGCAATCCAACACTAACAATGACACCTTCATTTGCATTCTTGGCCTTCATATACTCATTGAGATCGGCACATTTTATTGCACCGGCATCTAAGAGTTCCTTGCCTTTTGTTTCACATGATCTCATAGCATGTGCCCAAATCTGTTGCAATTTTGAGATATGTTAATTAAGCACTACAATTTGATTATAAAAGACCTAATAAACCATGTTTCTTTCGTCATTGACTAACAGACATTCTTTTCTCATGCAATAATACTTATTGGCTTATTTAAAAGTGAACTTTTGAGTAAGAATGATTCCCACATTCTTGGTGGACCCATATATTAGTCAGCATCTGATTTTAGCAGGATCAGAATAATTTTGCCAGCAAAGAAAAGCATGTAGTAGCTGTATCTTGTCATATTAGTGATCTTGGAGATTTATTTCACATCCCAGAGGTCAACAAATTTTGTATAATTGAACAAGTAATTGGGTAGGAACAAAAAACAGTAGCAGACAGTGAAAACCATATAAATATTTCTGGTCTGCTAAAGATTCTTAGCAAATACAAGGATAAATGATTGATTGCATCTAGCAGCGACTAAAACGAGTTCTGACGTAAATTATCAGTTCAAGCACTAAGAAACAAGTTCACATTATTAATCAGAGTAAAAGAATACCTGAACCATTTTCACTTCTTGTATTACTTCCCTAACAGACCTTGAAGGAGCCAAGCTTGGCATGAACTTGGCAGAAGCAGATTCTGTAGTGCCAGAGGTAGGACCATGCTTTCCGCGACTTCCTCCAACAGAAAGCTCGGAAGAGTTTGATACCTTTTTCTTTCGATAACGGGGCCTGGCTGCGAGCAATGTGATTCCGATAGTTAAAAATCAATAGTGCAAACGGCAAGAGATGGCATTTGGCAAATATTATATTAGTCATAAAGGCTGAAAGTTAACAAATTTGGGAATGGAGACAGAAAAGGATTACTTTGGAAGGAAAGTTCCCTCTCTAAGATATAGCCCGTCATTTGTATACTCATCAAATTCTGCAACCATCGCAATCACATATGCAATACCTTTCCGAAAAGATCTTTCCTGCATCCATAAGAATCCTGAGGGTTAGCTTAGCTCCATAATGATAAATGACAAAGAAGAAACAGTTGTTTTCTGCTATAGGCCCACCTGATACACTATAACTGCTGCATAAAGGCCGATGAAGATACCCGAGAAAATGCTCAATAGCACACTTCCAACAACGATAAGAGGCCAAAAGAGGATTGTCAAGCCAGCAATGGGAATGCAAGCTGTTTCAAGAAATGGCCCCTCTCGGCTAACAAGATCATGTATCAGTCTATACCAGCCTTTGAACAGCATATATGGACTTTTAACTATAGCAATTGCAGTAAAAAGAGGAACATCCACTATTAGCCCCGCCAATCCAGCTATGATAAATCCAGGAACATGAACAAACCTACAAGGGAAAATCGAAAGAGAGTGAATTCTTTGTATATTGGTCGAATCTTGAAGACAGCAAGATACTTCTAGATGTAAAGTAATTTTGCAGGTTCCAACCAAAACTCATCAATATATAATTGCAAAACAATTAGAAGATACCTAAGAGGCCTATGCTCATTTGAAGCAGGCGAATCGCGAAGCTCCTTTAGGTAAGCCAAGTAAGAATGTCGACACATATCTGCAAAATCTGTAACAGCAGTGCAGCTTCCTTTAATGGTTCCCAATGTTCCATCCTAATATTAATAACAAATATGAAGTGTCACTTTCACCTACCAAATGGCGTGAATCATAACCAGAACTTTGACCCAAATCAGCCAAATTCACAGAAAACAAAATAAACAAGACTAAAAAATCGTATGTTAAGTAGTAATTGAAAAACTTGAAACTTACCACAAAACAGTGGTAGAATTTCTTGGATTCAGTTTGATGTCTAAAGGCTTCAAAAGTGGAAACCCATGGAGTAAAGAAGCCATAACCCAAACCCACAAGAACAGTCACAGCTATGCTTAAACCCAACCAAATTCCAAATAAAGCAGGCAAAGTAAGCAAAAGGGCAACTTTTAGCAGTGCATCAAATCTATTTGTCCTGTAAAACCAAAATTAGAGCCGTGTCAAAGTAAAATTACCATTTCAAGAAGGGAAAAAATCAGTATTAAAGGCTATAATCAATTTCTTGGAAAAACTTTGAAAAAGACTGCTTACTTTACAATGGTGTACACCGTCCAGGCAACATGTGGAGGAAACATCCCCAAAATTACCCCAACATTCCCTGCTATTAGTATTAAAGCAGCTATAGGACCCACTAACACAGCTGCAACATTTGATAAAAATCCCAAGAACCCATCATCAAAATTCATATTTTAAACACAATAAAAAGAATAAAATTGTTTAGAAAAGAAAAGAAAAGGTCAATTAACAGAATTACCTTTAAAAGCTCCAAAGACTAAGGCGGTACAGAAGGCAAGAACAACATAGATGATCCTTAAGCAACATCCATGGAGATTGTTCGACATGGCCATACCCAAATACCATATAACAAAAAATCACAAAAACTTTCAAAAAGATCGTAACTTTCTAATTTTATAGCTTCAAAAGCCTTTATCAACAACCAATAAAAGACGCCAAAAGCCAAAAAGCCATAACTGCGGGCACAAAGAACGAAAAAGATAAACTGCAGCAAGGTGACAAGAAAAGAGAACAAAATAACCCAAAACCCAGTAAAGATTCAATCAGCAGATGCCAGCAAAACCAAAACCAACCAGAGACAGAGAGGCAGGCCAGGAAGAAAGAGAGAGAAAAATAATATTTGCAATACCTTTAGCTTCAGGGTATACAATATAGCCACCATCAATGACTTATGTATTGCCACCTCCTTTACAGATTGCTAATCCAACGATCATTATTTGAGGTTCCATGGTATGAAGGTGGGGTGATGATGTATATAATATCAGGATTGGAATAACGAGTTTGAATATAGCAGACGTGAAGAATAAATATTTTGGCGATGGCCATGTGAAAAGGATTTTACTACCTCTCTCTACGGTCAAATGATCAGCAGACATTTAAAAATGGGAATTTTTTTTTTTTGTCTCGCACCAAAAAAGAAGCAATTTTTATTTTTTTTTGGCGCATAACATAACGTTTGACCATAAATGATAATTTCATTTTTCCTAGGATAATTATGTTTTGGATATTTTCACATAAATTACATAGTCATATATAATATCTCTGATATTTTTATTCCTTTACATTTATTTTTTACCAATATTAATAAAATAATAATAATAAATTATTAATTTTTATAAATTATTCATAAAATTTACTATAAAAAGAATTCGAAAAATTGAAAAATACACTTAAAAAAAAAATTTAAACAAATGATAAAAAGAGGGGTAATACATTAGTTTGAACTCATAATACGAAAAATACTAAACATATACATAACACTATGGCCACAAATATAAGACTTTTTTTTAAAAAATACATTTTTTAAGAAACACAATTAATGCGATTGCATTATCTCATACATTAGTTCTGGCAGCTTGTTCTTTTGCTCGTTATAAATATTGGGATGAAGTTCCTAATGCTCTTCAGTCACTTGTAAGTTGTAACAATTTCACTTCTTGAAAGTATAGATTTCGGTTATTTCCTATTTGTGCCAGAAGAATGCTTTATATAAAGAGTCCAGCGTGGTGAAAGATCAAAAATTCCCATCCCATAGGATTCTTTAGGCCCAAGCGTTTTCCAGATTTTCGGGGTCCAACAGGAGGCTGAGATCAGGTCAAGAGGTCGAGTTCGGTAAAACGACCTCTACTTTTGTTAAGGAGAGGGCGACCTTCTCTGGACTAGATAGAGGCAACCTTATCCAATGTCTAGGTGGGAGCGTCTATACCCTTCGCGAGTCCCAAATTTAGAGGATATTTACACTTTTAATTTTCTTATTATTAATACAAGTAGTTCTCTTTCACTCAAAAAATAGTAAAATATTAGATTTTTTTACTATAATAGGATTACAATTTGTATTTTCAATAATAAAAGTTGATCATGGAACTTATATTTTCTTTTTAACATATATTAGTTTGAATATATGCATAACACCTGCTTTTCTAAAGATAGGTGAAATATATAAAAGTTGATCTAGGAATTTAATTTTATTGACTTTCTTGAAAGCGACTGGGAATTATTTAAATCTCTATGAAATCTAAGATATATATTCCTTTTAATCTATAGTGTAAGATAGGTAATATTGTAATATAACAAGCAAATAAATTTGCACGAAAGATTGACCAGCTAAAATTTCATAATTTCCAAATAAAAACAAAGCATTTTTTCTTATGTGTTTTGACAAAATTGCCATTTCTGTTACTGCAGCCATGGCTGGTAAGCCCTTAGACTTTTGTGTGTAACAGATTTTATTTAATGCAATAAACGTACGATTAACATGTTTATACTAAATAAACTTACTAAGTCTCCATCATATATTTATTCATTTTCTATGTTGGGACCCTATATATAGCAATTTTATCCTGATATTCGTCTAGAAGGGCACCTTCGCAAGTTGTTTAATAGCTATATTAGCTACTTCCAATAATCGTTTAGAAATGTTCAAAGTCAATAAATGTTCCCTTCGTTTACTTTTACTAATCAATTAATTTTTGGCTAATTTATAAATCTTGATTGTATAGTATTTTTTAAATTGAAATGTAGCGGCAATAATAAGTGACTATCTTGTAACGTGCTAAATTAATTGGGCTAGATTTATTCGGATTTAGACTTATTTAGGATGTGTTTGACAAAACTAACTGTTTGATTAGCATTTAGTTGTATAGTTGTTTGAAGTAATTGTTTATAAAACTCTAAAAATTACATGGATTATCATTTGATAAACGTACTAATTGTTACTAATTTCTACTAATTGTTGTTGAAATTTATTATTCTTTTTTTTTAATTGATTGTTATAGAGGTTTATTGAAATTCAGCAACCTATCACCTTCATATTCTCCACCTGGTTAAAACCCAACATCCGTTGGTGACCGGAATTTTTCAACGGTGATGAAACCTAAAAATTATATGTCATCGAAAAGCTCTCGACTTGTAGATTTCAAACATGATCTTAGTTTTTCGTAGCTTCGCCATATTTGGCTAGAAAATACAAAAAAAAAGTCATGATATTTCCAAAAAATGTGATTGAACCATACCAGATCTGAAAGAGCTCGAGAAGATGAGTCGTTTGACACCAAAATTGTGGCCATAAGGTCGTCGGAGGCCGTCGAAAATGGCAACGGAAAAATTTGCGGAAAAAGGAAATTTTCCATTGATGGTCTTTGACCAGTGTTGGTTGCCAGAGGCGGCGGCGGCGATGGTGGCTGGAATGGGCTACTGGAGGTGGGCTGGAAATTCTATCCAATTTTTAAATTTTTTTCTTTTTTTTTATAAAATTTAAATTTATTTATTTTTATTAGGAAGGGGCAGTTCTAGCATTTTTGGCTTTTTTTTTCAATGTGCTATTTTTTTAATTTTGAAACTTTTGTGCTTTTTAGTAACTAAATTTTATTTATGTTATTTGGCTAAAAATCCCAATAAATAATTATCTTTTGTTATATTCGATTTTATGTATTATTAATTATGATATGCAATATTTTTTTAATTGAGTTGATTCAAAAATAATAATTATAAATAATTAAAAATAGATTATTATTAAAATTTTTGCATTTTTGAACCAACGAATTTGATGAAAAAATCTTGGGAGGTTTATATTTGTGCATTGCTTAGTGTTGGAAACAACATAAGTATAATGGGTATTATGATCGAAAATATAATATATATATTGAAAATAATATATGTAAAATAAGTGGAATTGCAGCACTTACTTTATATAAGAATAAATAATAGAAAATTCCGAAAAGTCTAATTGTTATAGTTGATTTTTGTTATTGCATATATGTATGAAACGATATCAAGTTACAATATATATATAGTGAATTATAATGCTAAATTAATAGGTGTAAAAACAAAGAGAATTATATGCTTTACAATTTATTTAGTTTTATTATTTCTATTATTAGTGTGTGCTTAACTTATTCTTAGGCTAGGATTATTACATTGCAAAATTAACTTCTCACAAATCCCCTCTTAATTTGCAATGTTCAACATAGTCTTGAACTTTTTGAACTTTTTCTGTAGTAATTGCTTTGGTAATCATATCTGCAAATTGATCATCTGTATTGATAAGCTGAAGCCTTATTTCTTCTTCATTTACTAAGTCACGTAAAAATGATGTCGAATCTCAATGTGTTTACTTCTTGCATGAAACATTGGATTCTTCGTCATTGCAATTGCTGACATATTGTCGCAAAAGATTGTTGTTGGATATTCTTGCTTAATACCTATATATTTCAAAATTCTTCTTAACCAAAGTGCTTTGCATGCTGCTTCAATGGCTGACATACATTTAGCTTCTGCTGCTACAGTTTGTTGTTTGCTCAAATTTCATGATATTATTTGAGTGTCTAAATAGAATATATAAGCTGATGCACTCTTATGACCATCTACAGAACCAGCCTAATCACTATCTGTATAACCAATCAATTCATCATTTTCTTCAGTTCGGTACCTTTTGCGCATTTTCTTAGTACCTTGAAGATAACGTAATATCCTTTTTGCAACAACAAAATGTAGTTTGCTAGGATTATTCATAAATCTTGATACCATATTCACAACTTGAGCTATGCCAAGCCTTCCCAATTTTATCCCAGCTTTTCCACTTCGGGATTTCCATGTTTGATGTCAGCCTTTTGTAGTACAAGGTCAATCGAGCTTTTTTGTTGAAGTATTTTGCCATTTTTCGCTTTTGTGGAATGATTTGTAGCTCTGCTAAATCTCTTTTCTTCGAAAGTTGGTCTAAGCCTATTCGTAGTAGTTCTTTATTCTCTTTGCTATTGAGGTTTGCGAATTTTCATATAGGCCATTTAACTTTGACAGGCACCCATAGCTTCGGGCTAAGCCTTGTATTGTTTTGGATTTGCCAACTGCTTTTGGCAAAATGTCTGCTTCAGCATTTTCGTTCCTCGAAACTTATTCTATGGTGTATTTTGTTCCATCTTGTGCCAATTGGTTGAGTAGGAAACAAGCTTTGGTTGCGTAAGCTTCCATTCCCTTACCTTTGATGACGAAAGTACCTGTCATTTGTCTTATCACCAATTGGGAGTCATTAAGAATTTTTAGTATCTTGGGTCGTATGGCCTGAGCCATATGTAGGTGTAGCCCTACTAAAAGGGCTTTATACTCCGCTACATTGTTTATGGTAGGGAAATTTAGGTGAAGAGATTGTTTGAATTTCAGCCCTTGAGGCATAATTCAAATGACCTCGACTCCATCTTTAAATGATGCCCCATCTACCTGAAGTGTCCATGTAAGACTTTCTAGATTTGGCAGAGGTACATCTTTTGTTGTAAATTGAGCAACAAAGTCTCCTTGATAGGAGTCTGAGGCTCATATTGAATATCAAAAGCACTAAGGCGGTCCGCTTGCGTTGAGGCTCATATTGAAATTAAGTATCTACTCATTTTCTACGATGAAGATGAAGGCAGATATATATGTAACAGAGAACATAAGAAAGAGGGAGGAAGTGATTATTAATCATGATTGGGATATTGTTAATTAGGTAGGTTTGTAAAACTTCTGATTTTATTCAATTAAGTTCAAAATTTAGAGTGCAATTGAGATAATTTTAATAATTAGAGTACAAATGACAAAAAGTACATAATAGTGTGCAATTGTTACAACTTACAAAGTTTGAGAAGCATATTGTATGAAAATTTATCTCCGGCTTCTTTACATGGTTGTTTGGACTGATAAAATTAAAAATGCATGAGTTTTATTAAATGTATAAAATGAGAAATACATGAAATATGAATGAATGTAATGTACTGATTCATTCATTTGGTAAAATGGATGGATTTAGAAATATAAGTATAATATTTTTAGTTCCACCGTTAATAATAGTGAAATTGATAAAATCACACCTTTATATGAGACTTATGTCTCATTCAAAACGAGATATTTGATCTATTATGCAATCTATTAATTTACATGAATTTAATTTATGATCCAATCTATAAATTTATATGGATTGTTATCCATTCTTTCGTCAACAAATAATAGAATTCAGATGATTACATAAGAAGTAGGGGTGTGCAAAACCCGAACCGAATCGACCAAACCGAGGAACCCGAACCGAACCGACGTGAATCGAACCGAACCGAGAGGTTATTAGGGTCGGGTCGGTTAGAAAATATAAGATATTTCGGGTTTCGGGTTATTCGGGTTCAACCCGAAAAAAACCGATCAACCCGAAATAACCCGACCACTACTATATATATACATATTATTAT
>CATIWJ010157652.1:0-13382 GCA_949640765.1 Croton laevigatus | reverse complement strand
TTATTTATTTATTTTTGTGAATAGTGTGCCTTCCTCCTTGGATTTGATATTAATTGCTGAAAGCTTGAGAGCTTGAATGAGGGGTCATCAATGGATATTAGTAATTATATTAAGGCATGGGTTGTGTTTTTAGCTGAGTTTAGGTCATGTGGGTAGCATTTTGAACCTTATTTAAATATCTGACTTATTATTATAGTTACCCTAATTTACCTTTTTATATTTTACAGGAGGGTTAAAAAAGATACAGGACCCACAAATGCCTTCTTTTGTCTCCTTCCTCCTAGCCGCTATCTCTGCTCTCTCACCGATCGATTCGCTCTTCACCCTAGCCAACACAACCCAATGATCGGAGCTCCGCTAGCCAGGATCGCTGGCCCATCTCCTCCACTCGTCGGTCTGAACCCAACCGGTCATGCATCAGAGCTCCATCATCTGCATCTCTTCGAGCAGTCACAGCTGATTCGAAATCAACTAGATAGAATTGCTCTTTACTGCTTTTCCGTTCGATTCATCTGCATCATCTGTCAACTCGGGTTTTCAGGTGAGTTAGGCCCAGATTCTTAACATGGTATCAGAGCCTGCCTCTCTACCGATGTCGGGACGATGATGGCCCGAAATGGGCGGCCCGTGGTGGGCCTCTGCACCCGTAATGGGTGACCTCCTGGGCAATCTTCACCTGTCAACTCGGGTTTTCAGGTGCGTTAGGCCCAGATTCTTAACATACGTTTCGAACCTCGGCCGCAAAATTGCCGAAACGGGCCTATTCGCCGAAACAGGCCCTGCCCGACTTCTTTGAAGCTTTGGCTTGATCCAGTAGGCCCAGGAACGTCTCAGCTACATCATCCGCATCAGTATGGGAGGCAACCCAGTTTAGGCTTGCCTGAGCCCAATTTTGCTGTTTCTTTTTGTTTTAAGTTTCCTCATTCTATTGAATGTCATCGTCTTTATCTGTTTTCAATCTGTTAAATTTCTGAGTGAATTAAAGTTTAAGTATTAAGAGTAATAGTTATTCATAATTTAAGTGTTGAAAAAAAATAGTGATTTTTATTTATTTATTTATTTTTGTGAATAGTGTGTCTTTCTCCTTGGATTTGATATTAATTGCTGAAAGCTTGAGAGCTTAAATGAGGGGTCATCAATGGATATTAGTAATTATATTAAAGCATGGGTTGCGTTTTTAGCTGAGTTTTGGTCATGTGGGTAGCGTTTTGAACCTTATTTAAATATCTGACTTATTATTATAATTACCCTAATTTACCTTTTTATATTTTATAGGAGGGTTAAAAAAGATACCGGACCCACAAATGCCTTCTTTCGTCCCCTTCCTCTTAGCCGTTATCTCTGCTGTCTCACCGATCGATTCGCTCTTCACCCTAGCCGACACAATCGGAGCTCTGCTAGCCAGGATCGCCGGCCCATCTCCTCCACTCATCGGTTTGAACCTAACCGGCCACGCATCAGAGCTCCATCATCTGCATCTCTTCGAGCAGTCACAGCCGATTCAAAATCAACTGGATAGAATTGCTCTTTACTGCTTTTTCGTTCGATTCATCTGCATCATCTGTCAACTCGGGTTTTCAGGTGAGTTAAGCCCAGATTCTTAACATGGTATCAGAGCCTGCCCTCTCCACCGATATCGGGACGATGGTTCGAAATGGATGATGATGGCCCGAAATGGGAGGCCCGTGTTGGGCCTCTGCACCCGTAATGGTTGATCTCTTGAGCAATCCTCACTTGTCAACTCGGGTTTTCAAGTGAGTTAAGCCCAGATTCTTAACATACGTTTCGAACCTCGGCCGTAAAATTGACGAAACGGGCCTATTCGACGAAACGGGCCCTGCCCGACTTCCTTGAAGCTTTTGCTTGATCCAGTAGGCCCAGGAACGTCTCCGCTACATCATCCGCATCATGTACGGAAATTAGAATTGACAATTTTAATTTGTGGTTGTAGTTGCTTAGCTATAACCATACCCGAATTGTCCCGGGATTAAAACCGTAACAATCATACTAGAAATCGATAAATAAATAAATAAATAAATAAATAAATAAATAAATAAATAATATATTTATGAATAAAATATTAGCTAAAATATTTTATGTTTTTATTAAAATTTGATTTCAAATAGAATCTTGGAAATTTTTTTTTTTCATTAAGATTTATAAATTTATGTTCTTAGCAAAGCATTAGTTGTTGATGAAATTAAATTAATGAAGTTGTACTGAATACTTAAAATAGCAGTGAGTTTTTGAAATTAATTGTTATTGTTATTTCAATGAGAGAGAAAAAAAAATTAACTCCAACCTAAAAATTTGATATCTCCTACAACTGGCCGTGGAACAAAAGAATAGGAACCAGTACCGGAACCACACTGATTTTCGGTACAATTTAGGTATTGATTCTAGGTTCAAATCATTTCAATTCTAAAATTTTAAGAAACCGAAAATTTGATTCCAGTTCCAATTACCAAAGAATCGGAATTGAACTGAATTACACACCCTACTTACTTACCACCACCTTTTGTGTGGGGCCGAAGTCAAAAGAGATTTACAATGGGCCAAATATATTTTAGGATGTAAATTTAAAAAATTAGTAGGCCCAAATATACTTTAACATCTTCAACTATCCAAAAATATTATTAAAGTATTAAATTTGCATATTACATTTGACGACAACCAAAATTCGTGGTCTTCCTTGTAGAATCACGACGAGTGAGGTTTCATGATTTTTCTCGTGTGGGGTATTTTTTTGTGATTTCTTTTGTTTGTTGCTCGAGTGAACGAATGCTCAACACACTAATATTATATTAAGAATAATGCTTTTCCTCTCGCCTCTCGAATTCGAGATACACTGAAACACGTTAACGTGTTTCTGTGTATCTTTCTAAATGTACCTCCTAAGACACATGATCTAGACCCTTTTATAGAAGTAAATTAATTTTACAAGTGGGTCCATATTGGATCATGATACATCCTAATTACTTGTGAGGATGAGCAGTTGGTTACAGCACTTCAACTGCTGTTGTACCGTCACTGTTCCATCTTATAATTATTTATTTATGCTAAAATATCAAGTAATTTAAGAGTATGCACAAAGAGAGTATGAAAGTATTAAAACAGACACATAAGCGTTTCTTCTTCAATGCTTACCTTGAGTATAATTAATTATAAAACCAACTAATTAATTATAATATAAACAATCTCCATCACCCTACTTATAAAACTTCAATAAAAAATATTTGTAAATAATAGCATTTGAGATCAGATATATCTCAACTAATATTTATTTCGAATATATTTGTAGTTTGAATTTGGAATTTATTTTTATCTTTGCATAATCATAGGAATTTTTTTTTTTTAGTTATTTTTTTGTTACTGTTGTATCTATAAAAGGCATGACACACTCTCTTTGTAAATATACCAAAAGCAACATTCTTCTTTTCTAATTTCTTTATTTAATTTTATAATGGTATCAAAGCGGTTATTTTAAAACCTGAATACCAACTATTAAACATCTAAGACTAGCCATGGATTCAAATGTTTGTTTGAAAGAGCATGGAGAGCACACTTTGGAGTGATAAGGTTGTTAGGAGAAATAAGGCTACAAGTGATCCTCTTATCATAACTAAAGAATATATTTTTGGTGATTAGTTAAATCAAGATCAGCTCAATCATGATCAAAATGGTTATCTCCAGCTCATCATTCAGTTATAACTGATTTTATGCAACAGATTGTATTTTTGAATTAATCTTCTAGTTTAGATAGTTGTGATCGTCTTACTATTATATCTTAGATTTCTACATGTAAAATATGCTTGCTCACATTAATAAAAATACAATTTTCAGTTTATCAAATTTCTTCTTGGTATCAGAGCCTTGAAGGACCTGAGCATGTCCTTAAACTACAGAAATTCATATCCATCATCGGAGGAGTTGTTTCTTTTTCGAAAAAAAAAGCAAAATTGCAGCCTTTCATCTCCAGTCCCAAAAAAATGCTAACGCAAATCCGAAATCATAAAACCAAATATTCCAAATCTTTGTCCTGTTCCAAGTCCAATTCATGTGCTTCCAAATCTTTCCAATTGCAATTCATTTTTTATCTTTTCCTTTTCGATCAAAAAAAAGAAAAACTCTAGCCCCTAATCACAAAACTCAATCAATCCAATTTTCCAGTTATCAAATCAAAAAATTGTTTTTCCTTCTAGACCCAAATTCTCAATCTCATTTAACACAGTCCCGTTGTTTTGAGAACGAACAAAAAAAATTCAATCTCACATAACACAATTTCATTATGTAGAGAACAAAAAATCACTATCTCACACAACCCCATTCCATTGTGTAGAGGACAAACAAAAAATTCCAATTCCGCACAACCCCATTCCGGTGTGCAAAGAATAAACAAAAAATTTCAATTCCGCACAATTCCATTCCGTTGTGTAGAGAACAAACAAAAAAATAAAATCCTTATTCCGCACAACCATATTCCGTTGTGTCGAGAACAAACAAAAATTCCAATTCCACACAACACCATTCCATTGTGTCAAGAACAAACAATTCAGAAAACAACACATATGGCAAAAGTACAATTGATTTCAAGAAAGTCACAGATTTATCATTGAATTGCATTCTTTTTCAAGCAGCTTATACACAAATTGAGCCTAAGGCCTCAGCTCAATTTGAGGGGGAACGATAACAATATTGATATTTTTTGGAATTATATGATAAGGCTCCAATTGGAGTGATAAGGATTTGTTTTTGGGATTTGATTATTATTTGTATTTTGGTTATCATTTCAATTGCTTTAGTCTAGGTTTAGTCTATATAAAGCTCTGTTTTTGTACTCAATTTATTGACTACACTGACACGTTTTCTCCTACCATCAAACCTGGTACTATTCACCTTGTTTTTAGTCTTGCTCTCATTTGCCACTGGGACGTCAGACAACTCGATGTCAAAAATGCCTTTCTACATGGCTTCATTACAGAAGATATCTATATGGAAGAACATCCGGGTATGACTAACCCCCAGTTTCATAATCATGTTTGCAAACTTCAACGAGCCCTTTATGGTTCCAATCAACAACTCCTTTCCACTTTTGTTCATCGGTTGCATGCGAAAATTGCTATGAAAGATCTTGGTCCCGTTCATCATTTCCTTGGAACTGAAGTTTCTTTTACATCAAATGAGATGCATTTGTCTCAAACTCACTATGCTCTCATTATTCTAGAACGAGCTGAAATGGTTGACTGTCAACCTATGAGTACACCATTTGATGCCAAACCCAAAGGACTTCAAAATAAGACTCCTATTGATGATCCTACTTCATATCATGCTATAGTTGGAGCCCTTCAGTATCTCACTTTGACTCGCCCTGACCTTGCTTATAGTGTGAATTTTGTGTCTCAATTTATGCATATTTATGCATGCTCCTAATCTGTCTCATCTAAAAATGATTCTAACTGGGCAGGCTACCCCCATCACTCGTCGTTCCACTACTGGCTACTGTACTTTCCTTGGCAGTAATCCCATATTCTGGTGTGCCAAGAAATAGCATACTGTTTCATGCTCCAGCACCGAAGCTGAGTATCGAGCTTTGGCACACACTGCTGCAGAGGTTACATGGTTGACTTATATCCTGCGCGATCTTTAAATCCCACAGTGTAACACCCCTTATAAGCTTACCAAAGTAGACCTATAAGAGGGCTATACGTGTAACTCCCCTTCTAAACCCACGAATGAGTCTAGAAGAAGCGTCACAACTCCTTGGTGTTCAAGTCGGTAAACCTACTTATAATAGTAATTCATAGAATAATTCATTCACATTATACATAACTAATGTCCACTAACACATATGATTTACAATAATAATAACATTCCAAATTCCAAAAGTGTAACATTACAATAATCATTATCAATCCTAAATAGATTATGTACATGCCGGGCAAATATAGACAAGATAACCAAAATCTATACCCAAAAGAATAAATCTGCTGTGCTGATCCTCCGACTGTGACAAAAGGCTACCTATCCAGCTGCTTTCTTCAACTTACGAGTTTAAATAGGTAAACTCGCTGAGCAAAACTATTACTCAGTGGATGCTTTAACCGAGGTAGTAATAAAACATTTCTATAAACTCATTCGAAAATGTTTAAATAAACACAGTAAACATTTGTAAGGTAAATCAATAAAATACAATTTGAATTTATTCAAACAATCATTCAAGTAAAATCTTTGCTCTAGTGGCACTCAAAAGAACTCGACGATAAGAATTGAGGCCCTATGCATATTTCGTATAGCCATTTATAGACTAATACGCCAATACCATAGGTTACATATATTTCCAATCCTTTCCATAGCCAACACGTATTCCGTATAGCCATTTATAGACTATAATGCCAATACGGTGCTCATATATCATATTCATATTAATATCATATCATTTCCGCGATTTAACCCTACGATGCATCTTATTCTTATCACTAGCGTTCTAAAGCGATCCACATGAGCCTTTAAATCAAGTAATAATTCATATTGCCAATATCATAACATGCTTATCATACGATTCACATTCTCATTAAATTCTCATAATAATCTTTCTCATATTCATTTCTCATGATCATAAATAAATGTTAAGTTTCAAGAACAAATTTCATTCCGTTTAAAACTCATAAGGTTTTATTTGGAAATCTGTTTGAAAAGCTGTGACCGTCGCGCACGCTACCTTGGTCGTGAGCGCGAGGCCTCCCTTTCTTGTTACCTTCGTAGACGAGACTGTCACAGGGTGTGTGACAATCGCGGGCACGCTGAACAACTTGGGCAGTCGCAAGCGCGACAACCACAAGGTCTTGAAGGTCGCGAGCGCGATAAATGCCCCAATTATCGACTGACTCTGTACAAAGCAGTCGCAAATGCGTCAGTCACACATAAGCGTGACTGCCGCGAGCACGACACCTATGCGGCCAGACAGGTTTTCTTGCATCATTTTCAAATACATTTTTAACAAGATCCCAAATCAACATCTTATAGCCATAGCATTATAAACCGATATTTTTAAGGGTTTTACAACAAGAATAAACTCCGAAAGTCTTATAATAGAAATCGAATCCAAAATCAAACAACAATTCAAACTTTCAAGAGAAACTCAAATAGAATTTAAAGGAAGAAGGTTAAAGCATCAAACCTCAAGAATTGAGCTCTCCACAAGCTTAAGCAAGTTCCTTTCCCTTGTCCTTAGCCTTATTATCCAAATCTCCTATAAAATATACACAATTTAGTTTCTATCAAAAGAATGAATTTAAACCCTAGCTTTCCTTTTCTAAGGTTCTATCATACTCTAATTCTCAACTACCATTAACTATGTTACCCATTCTTGACCATTTCTTGACATAATGATAAAAAGTCTAGCTTGAGTTTCATAAACCCTAGCTATAAGTTCTTACCTCCAAACCTTCTAACTTTTTCCTTGGGTTTTCTTCCAACTTCTAGATGTTAGGACCCAAAGATATTCTTTGTTTTTGAAGAGAGGGGCCGGCTAAGGTTGAGTAATGAGGAAGATGTTGGGGTTGATAATGGAAAATGGAAGAGGGGAGGAAAGAAGAGAAAGGGACGGCAACTAAGGAAAGAAGAAGAGAAAAATTAGAAGATTCTAGGGTTTAGTAGAAGAGTACTTTGAGTATTTATACTATTTCAATTTTGGCTTAAGCTTTGGTTGGGTTTTGGGCCCAATACTCAAGTCATCTTTCCTTTTATCAATCCAATTCTAAAAGGCCCAACTCACACACACACACACACACACACACACACATATATATATATATATATATTCTAGCCCAGCTCATCACCTCTACTTAACAACATAAAAAAAATTACCTTAACCTTAACCGATGCTAGCACGAACTCCGAGATCGTCTCCGACGTTTCTATGCCTCAGGGCCCGGGACTCCTATAAACACATCATCAGATGACGATAACTCAAAAAATTCTATCTAATGAAAGAACAGGATGTTACACACAGTCTCATCATCTGGTTCTGTTTTGTGACAATCTCAGTGCTTTACATATGACTATCAATCCAGTTTTTCATGCGTGAAGCATGAACATTGAGCTTGATTATCACTTTGTTCGTAAGAGAGTTGCTTTTGGTTTTCTTGTCACTAAATATATCCCGACTTCCTCTCAAGTAGCTGACATCTTCACTAAACCTATGTCCAAAGCTACTTTTGCTCTTTGTCATCCCAAACTATGCCTCTAATCCCCGCTCAGTTTGCGGGGGGATATTAAACATCAAAGACTAGCCATCGATTTAAATGTTTGTTTAAAAGAGTATGGTGAGGACACTTTGGAGTGATAAGGTAGTTAGGAGTAATAAGGCTGCAAGTGATCGTCTTATCATATCTAAGGAATATATTTTCGATGATTAGTTAAATCAAGATCAGCTCAATCATGGTCAAAATGGTTATCTCCACCTCATCATTCAGTTATAGCTGATTTTATGCAATAGATTGTATTTTTGAATTAATCTTCTAGTTTAGATAGTTGTGATTGTCTTACTATATATATCTTAGACTTCTACCTGTACAATATGCTTGCTCACGTTACTAAAAATACAATTCTCAGTTTATCAAATTTCTTCTCCAACAAAGTAAACACTCTTGCCAACGCTAATCCTACAGTAGATCCTTCAAATATGCTATAACAAAATGATAATTTTGAATTTCTTTGGTCACATGTTTGCTTAAAGAAAATAACTATGCAACATGGAGAAAGGCCGTGATAAATGCCTTGTTAGCAAAAGACAAGTTTAGCATTGTGGATGGTAGTCTTACACATCCTACAACCAGCACTACAAATGAAAGTGCATGGATTAAAGGAAATTTTATGGTGATCTCTTGGATTTTTAATTCAATTGATCCTACTCTTTGTGATAGTGTGGCCTATTTTGACACAGCAAAGGAACTCTGCCATGATTTGGCAAAACATTTTTCACAAAAAAATGCTGCTTATGTTCACTAACTGAAGACGGAGATCGTGCATACTCAACAAGGCATACAAACGATGGTTAGCTATTATTCCAAATTGAAAGGATTATAGGATGAGCATGGATGATATTCTTTATTGCCAAAATGTACGTGTGGTGCTTCTAAGGAATATGAAGCAGAGAAAGAAAAGGGAAAGGAACACCAATTTTTAATGGGACTTAATGACAATTTTAAAGTTGTTCGATCTCAGATATTGAATACAGATCCATTACCTACTATAGCATGTGTGTATGAATTAGTTACACAAGAAGAGCGACAACATCAACTTGCTAAGAGAAATGGGAATAATTATTTGGAGGGGGCGGCATTTTTATTTTTTGAAGAAAACAATAAGTCATCTAATACTCAATCATGCAAGGTAAATGTGATGTTTCTAAATTATTTTGTGATAATTGTAGACAGTGTAGGATACGAAAAAGAATTGTTTTGAAATACACGAATACCTGGATTGGTGGGATAAGGGTAGGAAGACAAAAGTCAAGTTTACTAATTGCAACTAAATTTCAGACTGCCAAAATGTTGCTTCTCAAATAAGCAGTCTTACTAAGGAATAATGCAATTAGCTCATATCTTTTTTAAACCTTGATGGTTCCAAAAGCGTAGATCCCATAGACAATTTTATTAGTAGGGCTATTTTCTCTCTTACAAATAATTATGTTTGGATATTGGATTCTAGCACGTCTAATAATGTGACTTGTTAAAGAAATTTTTTTATCAGTGAAAAGAAGTTACACTTTAATTCTAATATCCCCATTCCTGATAGTTCATGTGTCATTGTTGAAACTTATAGAAATATGGCTATTAATCCTTCTGTAACCTTACATAATGTTTTATACATACGAAAGTTTGCTTACACTCTTCTTTCTATTTGTCAATTAGCCAAAGAGTAAAATTGTGGTTCTTATTTTTTTCCTTCTCTTTGTGTAATACAAGACTTACCATGAGAAAGCAGATTGAAAAAGGTAAATTATGGAATGACCTTTATTATTTACAAGATTCAGCTCATGTTTCAGCCATTGCCTTATAAAAATAAAGACCCAATTCTTTTGTAGCACCAACACTTTGGTTATGTTTTTTTTGATCGCTTGTCTCATATTTAAGAATTTCCATTTTCCAACTACAATAATTTTGATTATTGTTGTGATGCTTGTCTTCGTGCTAAACAAACTTGACAGCTATCTTCTGTCTATTCCATTAAAACTAAAGAAGCATTTGATTTGATTCATTGTGAAATGTGGGGTCCTTATCAATCACCTTCTTTGTTCAAATGCCATTATTTTTTTGACCATTATTGATGACTTTACAAAAGTTATGTGGGTATATTGCTTAAATCCAAAACTGAAGTTTTCCATATTTTAATTTTTTTTTATTTTCATGGTACATAGACAATTCAATCAACTTGTAAAAATAATTCATAGTGACATTGACACATAGTTTATAAATATTTATCTTCAGCAAAATTGTCAATAAGAGATAATTCTTAATCAATTTTCTTGTACGTAAACACAGACATTTACTTGAAGTTGCTAGAGCCTTAAGATTTCAAGCTAGTACTCATTAAATTTTGGGAAAAGTGTGTCTTAACTGAGGCTTATTTGATAAACTATACACCAACACCACTTTTATTTGGAAAAAGCTTGTATGATTCTTTATTCTCTTTAAAACCTTCTTATGCTCATACGTGTGTTTTTTATTGTTTATGTTATTCTTCGATTGTCCTACGGTCTCATGATAAATTTTTTAATAGAGAGCTATACCTTGTATCTTTTTTGGCTATCCATATGGTCAAAAAAAAAAATTATAAGCTTTATAATCTTGAAACACATAAAATCTTTGTGTTTCATGATGTCAACTTTTTATGAGAAAATTTTCCCATATAAAGAAAAGATTTCCTCACATCCAAAAGTACCTTCACCATTGCCTATTGATGACTTATATCCTTTGCCTAGACAAAACAATGTCTTGTCTTCTCCATAATCACAAGACTAAACAATTGTTCCATTAATTACAAATGATCCACCACCTATATCCAATATACCATCAATTCCACCACCTGTACCCACTATCCAATCTATTACACCAAGTGTTTCAAGAAGACTCCAATGCACTAAAATTCAACTAGCCTATTATAAAGATTATGAACTTAATTTTTTGGAAAATAATAAAGGCACATCTTCAGGCTCTTCTAATTTAGCTTGCTTAGGTACTGGTCCTATTATCTAATTATGTTTTTTACTCAAATTTTTTTATTATTCATGCTTGTTTTTTTTTATCAACAATCACTCAAAATAAAGAATTCATATCTTTTAAATAAGTAGTATCATTGGACAAATGGAAGGAAGCTATGAAAATAGAATTAGAAACTCTTGAGCAGAATAATACATGGACAGTTAAAAGTATACTACCAGATAAGAAAGCCTTCGGGTGTAAGTGGATATACAAAATAAAATACAAATCTGATGGATCAATCAAATAGCATAAAGCACGCATTGTTGCTAAAGGCTTAACTCAAGTTTTCCTAAACTTACTATTGTTCGTACTTTGTTAGCTATTAAAGTTGTCAAAAATTGAGAGCTTCATCAATTGGATGTTCAAAATGCTTTTATTCATGGTGATTTGCACGAAGAAGTGTACTTGGAGACTCCACTAGGTCATTTAACTACAGGAGACAAATAAGTGTGCTGCCTTTGCCGTTCTCTTTATGGCTCGAAGCAAGCTTCACAGCAGTGGTTTGTAAAATTCTGTACTGCTCTTTTAGGTTTTAGATTTATGCAGCCCAAAGTAAACGCTTCATTATTTTCCTATCAACAAGGTTCTTCTTTTATTGCCATCCTTGTGTATGTAGATGATGTTGTTGTTGCTTCTTATGATGGTTCCAAATTAAAGAATTTAAAGAGTTACTTAGCTTTATAGTTTCCTATCAAGGATCTAGGCTCTCTCAAGTATTTTCTTAAGCTTGAGGTTTCTCGCAATATAGAAGGAATAATTCTTTCCCAACGAAAACACACATTAGACCTCTTACAAGAAACAAGCATATCGGCGTCTAAGCTAGTAACATTTCTAATGTCTCGAGGTCAAATGGGGACACCTAAGACAAGCTGTAGACCACTGATCCTAACGGAGATTACGAGAATCGAATAGGATAGAATGGATTAAATATCTTTAACTTGAAAAACCCTTAGGGTATTTATAGAAGATAATTCACCGACTTTATCCCTGAAAGACAGAAGAAGGCAGCGATATATCCGCCACCGCCAGACCACATTCCTCATCATAGTAGGACACTGCGAATAATCCGGAATCCATCTAGGTAAATGATTGTTGGTCCAACCTCTAGGTCACAGTACGACCCCTTTGTGGGACGATGTCGTTACAAAGACGATGTGATTCTGAGGACGATGCCATTAATCGAAGTCTCACCCTCTAGTAGTTTGCAAAAAGTTTGGATGAGGTCCAAACAATGTCCAGAGTACGCTACGATGGACGACCTTTACGAGATCATTTGGCAACCATAGTTGCCTGGGGTTAACCCATTGTGAGCCATGCCATCAATTTCCAATGGAGGAACATCATCGATTACCTTTGGATGAAAGACCCCTTCTAGATGCTCCAGAATCTTATCAAAGGCTAGTTGGAAGATTGATTTATCTCACTATTACTAGGTCTGATATTTGTTATTCAATTTAGATGCTTTCTCAATTTATGCATAAATCATGGCAAAATCATTGGTTTGCAGCTTTTTGTATTTTGAGGTATTTGAAACTTACACCTGGTCAAGGAATTTTTCTCTCTTCATCAAACTCCTTATCACTCAAAGTGTTTTGTGATTCAGATTGGGCTAGTTATCCACTTACTCGTCGTTCTCTTATGGGTTTTTTTTCCTTGGTAATTCTCCTATAGCATGGAAAAGCAAAAAATGAGTTACTATGTCTCGATCCTCTGAAGAAGTGGAACACTTCTGAAATATTTTGGTTACGTAAGTTGCTTAATGATTTACATGTTTCACATTCTGAACCAGTCCAATTGTTTTGTGATAGTGAGGCTGCTTGTCAAATTGCCAATAATCCTGTTTATCATGAATTAACCAAGCACATTGAAGCAAATAGTCATTTTATCCGTGAATGCATTCAAAAGGGTTTGCTTGTGAGCCAACACATTTCAACAAAGAACCAACTTGCAGATGTGTTTACCAGGCTTTGGATGCTTGACAATTTCAGTTCTTGCTTTCTAAGCTGGGCATTCGAGACCTTCATGCTCCAACTTGAGAGGGTGTAATAGCAATTGAGATCAGATATATCCCAACTAATATTTATTTGGAATATATTTGTAGTTTGAATTTGGAATTTG
>CATIWJ010157650.1:0-13008 GCA_949640765.1 Croton laevigatus | reverse complement strand
ACACCACTTACTTTTTCACCAATACCAATAAAAAAAATAATAATAAACAATTACAAAACTTACTATAAATAGAAATGTAAACAACCAAAAAAGACACCCAAAAAAGGAAATGTAAAGATTTAAAAGAGACGGAGGTAGTATAAAAATAAAAATGAAAAGGAATTTCCCCTGATATCAACTTCAATGATTAATTGTATGGTACTTTAATACTAGTATATCACAAAAAGTGTATATGCAGAGAATGTCCTAATTATTTAGTTAATAAAGGATGTCTGATGTTGATGTAAATTGGACAATGTATTATGTAAAATAAAATGTGCAGTGATGTGGTTGTATGATTTTTTTTATTTTTAAAGTTTGGTAGTAATATAGATTATTATAAACCGAGTTAAATGCGTCACAATATATGCTATATGATATACAGAAAATAAAATATATATTATTGAGCTATCAATTTAAATGTTTCTGGTCATCATTGTGTTATTATGCGGTTCGGATTCCTTAGCGCTTTTCCGTAAACCTATAAGTTTAGTATAAATTAAACTTGCTAAACTATGAGCTCAGTTAGTACTTTACTTTTAATAATGTAAATTCACATAATATTACTTCATATGAACGTATATTGCGAACAATAAGTAATATAGTATCACAACAACACAGTTCACATATTTACAGTATCTGTCATGAGTACATACATTTAAAGATAATTGAGGAAGGATAAATTACCAAACATGATATTAACAGCATTCACCACGCCTATTTCAATTTTAATTTAAGCGTCCTCTTTTAGATAATTTTTTCGTTATTATCTAATTTGTCAATCATTCTAATTAATTCTCCATCTATTAATTTTAAGCATGCATAACTTGTTTACTAATAATTTAAAGTCCTTATTATCTTATTTTTCCTCATAATTTATTTAATCAAATGTTATCTACTTCTTGATTTATATTATTAATCTTAATTACCTTTATCTCATTTCCATAGTTTTATTATTCAGCTTTATTATTTCATATATACATATATAAATCCTGACTTGACAGTATATTGAAATCTTTTAATTGTTTTCTACTTATTTCTTTGCTTAATTTCCCATAACGTTGTACTTCAATAATCGCTAAATAAATAAAATGTCCTTAAAATTATGTTTTTATTTATTTTTCTTCATAATTAAACTCTCCATTCTATTTTCCTCTCATGCTAAATTCCGTTTAGTACCTTATTTATATTTGTTGTCCAATTAGGCCGGTTTCTCTTAACCTCTATCCAATTCTACACATTTCTTCTTCTTTTCTTTATTAAAATATTTTCAACTCTATTTACCACTTAACCCATCAACTTATTTTAAATTTCCAAACTTATTATTATGAATTTATGAGCATTTTACCCTTTGCATCTCAATTTCATTTCGATTTATATTTTATTTATACTCCATTTCATTTTAATTAAATTTGCATTTGCATTTTAATTTAATTCTTAATTTTTTATTTTGATTACAATTATATTTTTCCTTTCTCATAATAATAATAATAATAAATTTGAATTTCAATTATTTATTGGACTTTACTTTTTATCATCAGATTCTCATAAAATCATGATCATAATTTTAACATATATTTTATTTTTACCTTTGATAAATTCTTTTTTAAAATTATTTTCTTTATCAATTTATTTCTAATTTTATGAATTTATTAGCTAAATGTACTTCATATTAATTCTTAATCTTAAATTTGCTACTCAATAAAATTAATTATTATTTTAATTATTCATTTCGATTATGAGCTAATTTTCTTTTAAAATCCGAGATGTGACAAACATCATTTTAAAAAAAAAATTAATCTATTTAAATTTTACAAATTTATTTATTTTTCTCAAATATCATATTACTATTTCGTATCATGATTTAACTCTGTCTATTTCTTTTATCACTAAAACACTCGTTTTAATCTTTATTAATTTGATATTATTGATTTTAGTTTGAATTTATCGTTAACCCTTATTTACCTTTCTATTTATTTAAATCTACTAACTAACCATTTAAATAAACTTGTTAATACATTCAGTTTATGTGTTTGATTCTTTTTGTAAATTTTTTATCTATTTTTAATAAATACTTATTCGTTCATTATTCAATTTGCTCTTCTTCATCATTTTAACTAATGTCACCTTTGATTCAAACATTTATTATGTAATTTTTATAAATTTTATCGAATATTATTTATCGATCAATTTTATTTATAGACTTTAATATCCTCTTCTTGTACTTCTTGACTCTGTCTACATTTAATCAAACAAATATTAGCTTGTTTCTTATACGATGTTTAAAATTTATTTATAACATATTTATTTCTTATTTTCTTTTTACAACTTGTTTGCCGGATTTATTTCTTTGTTTACTTTCTTTTTATAACTCATTTGCTTCTCCAAAGTTTCTTATTTAATAATCCATTATACAGTTTTGTACCCGAATTTCTATGTATTTTTTATTTTGAGAATTTTAAGATTTGACTTGTACTCTCTATGATCACAAGTATAACTATTTATAACAAAAATTAAGATAATTAAAAAGAAATATGATTTGTTATTGTAAATAATTATTTATGGTAATACTACATTAATTTTTAAAATTTAACTCTCCGTTATATATAACATAAATTTGCATGTATATATATAGAAAAAAAAGGGAGCACATTATTAGTTTGACATTCAAATAGAAGCTAAAAATAGAAGTTAGTTTTAAATGAATTTTTTTTATTCTATTGCAGATTAAAAAAATCTCTAACTTATTCATGCACATGTCATGTCAATCACTAAAATCTCCGTTGAATGATTTTATTATGGTAAATAATTAAGATAAATCGTGTCTAGCTATTAGAGTCACACGTAGGCAAAAAGATCAGAGAAATAAGTTTTTAAAGCCTGAGCTTGAGCAATTTCGTGGTAATGATCCTGAGAAAACGCAAAACAAACTCACTCGCCCCTTTTAACAACCCAAAACTTGGCGTCTCACTCAGCCATGGGTGTCACGGATTTCTTCGCCGGCGAAATAGCCACCGAGCTCCTCAAGGTGCTAATAACAATATCGCGCAAATCTCTCTTGTGCAAAACGACAGCGGATTCTCTAATAACCAGCATCAATGAACTCCTCCCTATCATTCAAGAAATCAAATTCACTGGTGTTGAACTCCCCGCTTTACGTCAAGCTCAACTCGACCGCCTCTCGGAGACGCTCCGCGACGGTCTTGAGCTTTCCCGCAAGGTCCTTTCTTCTAACCGCTGGAATGTGTATAAAAATCTTCAGCTTGCTAAGAAAATGGAAAAGCTTGAAAAGACTGTTGCGAGGTTCGTTAATGGACCTATGCAAGCACATGTGTTGGCTGATGTTCATCATCTGAGATTTGACAGTGCGGAGAGATTTGATAGACTTGAAGGTTCAGCTAAGAGACTGGAGCAAAGGCTTGGGTCGATGAAAATTGGTGGGTGGATGGAGGAGGCGCTGAAGAGAGTAGAAGTGGAGGAGGAGAGTAATTCTGTAAATTTATTAGGGCTAGGCATGAAAATTGGAAAGAAGAAGGTGAAGGAATTGGTGATTGGAAGGGAGGATTTAGGGGTTGTTGGGATTTGTGGAATTGGTGGCTCAGGGAAAACCACTCTGGCTTCTCAAATATGCAGGGACGAGCAAGTCACAAGTAAGTTCTAGTTGTAATTTCATCAAGTTGAAAAGTTAAATAAACTAAACGGAAAAAAAAAATGGCTTTAGCTTATTGCTGGATTAGATAATTTTTGCTTTTGAATTAATTAATCGTTGGCCTGAAGTTTTCCCATTGACCCTTTAGAATTAATTTCCAGGTCATTTCCAGAATAGAATTCTGTTCTTGACAGTTTCACAGTCTCCAAATGTGGAGCAATTAAGGGTTAAAATTTCCGAATTCATTTTCGGAAGTGATGGAATGGGCTGGAGTGTTAATGATATGAATCCTAAATGGAATCAACAGTTTGGATGGAGAACTGAAGCTCGAAACTTGATCGTCCTGGATGATGTATGGTCTCCTTCTGTGCTTGAGCAGCTAATTTTTAGAGTATCTGGCTGCAAAACACTTGTTGTCTCAAGATTCAAATTCCCAAAAGTTCTACAGGCTACTTATGAAGTTGAATTATTAAAGGGCAATGAAGCAATCTCCCTTTTCTGCCTTTCTGCTTTCGGACAGAAATCTATTCCTCTTGGTGCGAATGTGAAATTGATCAATCAGGTAATACCCGTAACTTTCACTTTTTGTATGTTTACCTGCCCTCACTGAGTTGAATTTTTCTGATACTAATATGTATACATATTGCCTAATATATAGATTGTCAATGAATGTAAAGGACTTCCCCTGGCTCTAAAAGTGATTGGAGCTTGGTTAAGAGATCAACCAGAAATGTACTGGGCAAGCGCGGCGAAGAAATTATCAAGGGGTGAACCTATTTGCGAGTCACATGAAAACAAGTTGCTTGATAGGATGGCAATAAGTGTTCAATTCTTGTCTGGAAAGGTTCAAGAATGTTTCTTGGATTTGGGATGTTTTCCTGAAGACAAGAAGATCCCTCTTGATGTTCTCATCAACTTGTGGGTAGAGATGCACGATCTTGAACCAGACGATGCTTTTGCTATCCTTGTTGAACTTTCAGAAAAGAATCTTGTTACCCTGGTCAAGGACGCACGGTATGATCATCAAACTTTATTATAGGTGCCTTTTTCTTTTCAGTAGAGATGTTTCATGCCAAACTTACTTTTGATTGGTTAATTTGCAGAGCTGGAGATCTATATAGCAGTTACTTTGATATATCTGTAACTCAGCATGATGTGTTGCGGGATCTTGCTATCCATTTGGCCAATCGTGGAGATGTAAATGAACGCAAACGATTAATTATGCCGAGAAGAGAACCAGAGGTTCCAAAAGAATGGGTTAGAAATGCCGATATGCCATTCAATGCTCAAATTGTTTCAATCCATACAGGTACTTGCCTCACGATTTGGAGTCGTTTTGCTTTAAACATTGTTAAAATCTATGCATTTCAAATGAGATTGTAATTCTAATTCATAAATTTTTGCCTTCTGATATATAGATGAGATGAGAGAAATGGACTGGCCACGGATGGAGTTCCCGAAGGCAGAAGTCCTCATCTTAAACTTCTCTGCTGACGAGTACTTCTTGCCTCCCTTCATTTACGAAATGCCGAAGCTTAGGGCACTGATAGTGATAAATTACAGAACAAGAAATGCAACGCTCCATAACTTTTCAGTGTTTTCTAATCTGGTCACCTTGAGGAGCCTATGGTTTGAAAAGGTATCTATTGCACAGCTGACAAAATCTACAATCCCCCTGAAAAATTTGCGAAAAATCTCTCTGGTACTATGCAAGATCAATAATAGTCTGGACCAGTCTGTTATAGACCTACCCCAAATTTTCCCTTCCCTCACCGAGCTTACAATCGATCACTGTGACGATCTGTTCAATTTGCCTCCAAGCATTTGTAAAATGCATCACCTGAATAGTCTTAGTATCACCAATTGCCACAATCTCAGGGAAATCCCATCCAATTTAGGTAACCTGAAATCATTACAAATTCTGAGGCTATATGCATGTCCAACTTTGAAGACGCTTCCTGGAAGCATATGCGAGCTGGGCTCCTTGAAGTACATTGACATTTCTCAATGTGTTAATTTAAGATGTCTTCCTGAGAAAATTGGAGAACTATCAGGGTTGGAGAAGATCGATATGAGAGAATGCTCGCAAATTTATAATCTACCAAATTCTGTGAACTCATTCGAGTCTTTGCGCTGTGTAGTTTGCGACGAGGAGGTTTCTTGGTTGTGGAAGCATGCTAAGAAGTTTAATCTTAATGTACAGGTTGCAGAAAAACAGTTCAATCTTGATTGGCTTGATGAATGATACTGTGGAAATTAATGTAAATAATGAGATTTTGATAAATTAGAAATAGTAAAATTTGGTTTTTGAGGTAGAAATTCCAAGTTCCGATGATTCCATTAATCAACCAGCTAGCATTTTATGACTCTAACTTGACAACAAAGAGGTTAAAACGAACAAGGCAAGCAATCGTTTGTTTGTATGAGGAATATGAAATTAAGCAAAACATGTTCCATAAGCTAAGCGCTGATAAGCCACGCATACGCATATGAGTTTTTCTTAATCAACAATCTGATTACAAATAAAAGTTAATCTATAAATAGGCTTTTTGTGCAAAAAGAGAATAACATAAAAGATTGATTGCGTATTAAATGTGTGCACTTTAGAGAAAGGTGGACTGACATAAGAAAAGATCTTTAGAAAAACGAAACGAAACAAAATATGAAGAAGAAAACAATATACAACAGAGTCATAGTTAGTGACAGGCGGCTAGGAGACATGAAAATGAGCGGACAAGCACTCCTAAGTGGACCACATTTATATATTCTTTTTTTTTTTTTTAGAACTGAAATTTAGGATGATTTCATTCTAAATTTCATGTATATATATATATATTTTTTCTTTTTTTTTGACACACGCACTATACGCTGCTATGTTTTATAAGAACCGAAGAAGCTAATTCATGGAGCTGGTAAATGGATCGACTTTCCACCATACCATTACCTTTGTCCCGAAAATAGTTAAGAATCCTGAATTTGAAGAATGATGATATTTTGATTTTTTGAGAATGAACAAATGTTGATGATGAAAGAAAGATGATGTAAGTGCGAGTTGTGCTCTTGGCCCCGAAAAAAAAAAAAAGTTGCGAGTCGTGGGAGTGCGAGTGCTTTTATTGACGAGACAATACTATAGTGAAAACGCGGGTTACTAGAAACGCGTGGGACCCACCCTATCACTTCTTTATTCCACATGTGGGTATTTCATTTTGGTTTGTTCAAAGTTTTTGCTTTGCTTTTAGACCATACAATTACAAGAGAGTTCGACCAACAACACTGCATTAGGATTAGAGTGCTAATAATAATAATAATAATAATAATAATGTCCCACCACTCTAAATATGCTCATTCTAGATAATATCAATGACTTTTTTTTTAATATTTTTCTAAACCTATATGAGAGAAGAAAATAGGTTGAAATTTGTATAGTAAGTTATAAATTGTCCTTTAAGCTATAATTAATTCAAATTTACAACAAACATAAAAATTTCTAATCAAATTCAGTTAGTTATTCAATAGCTCATTTAATTTTTAATCAAACCAAAATTTAATGCTCAACTTTATATAGTCGGATTATATTATCTTCTTCTTAAAGAATAATAAGAAGATAGATATGATGGGGAATGGTGCAACGCATATTCTCTCCATTAGTAGAAAAATTTGTCTGGAGTAGCAAACACGTTCAACCTATCTAATTGTGTTGTTCCCATCACACTTGGCACTTCCAACAAACTTCTTATTTATTGCTTATTTTCTTCGAGTTTCGTTGAAAGGGATTCTGATGGACACAAATCTTTAATAAGTCTACGTGGATAATTAATCTTTTTTCTACTAGTAGGTTTAATGACTAAAAAGTTTAGCCAATTAATGTTGGTCATCATACATTTTTTAAAAAATGTAGAATGTGTAGGTCTTGAATTTAATTTCTGCCAATCACACTTTAGTCAGCACTAATATAATGTATGTTTAAAGAGAAAGGTGACGTAATATTATTCGATTAATTAGAGACCTCTTTAAAAATCTTAAAAGATTTAGATAATAAAACATTAATTCTCCTAATGTTTATTAAAGGTGATTCCAATGTAAGGTTCAAGGACACTCAGCCCATGTCACACCTTTCTTGCACTTTCGTGGCTTCTGCATCAGAAAAAGACAACCTAATCATTCTTTTTCTCTTATAAACAGTGACATAATTTGTCTTTTTTTTCTTTCTGGATATAAATTTTGAATCTAGTAAATTTGATTAAAAAAAAATTGATATGTTCTACAATAGTAAGCTGGATTGATTGTGTACAGTGTGAGATTTCCAAGCTGCTCAAAATGTTAAAAATTGATACAATTTTAATAGTTATGTTCTCAATTTTAATAGTTATGTGCTCAAAATGTTACCCAACATAAATTTAGCGTGGATTTCAAGTGAGCCGTTTTGTGATTTCTCAATTTATTTGGAAATTTACATGCATTTTTACATGTTGGTTTGGAAGAGAAAATTTATATGATCTAGTTGGTGGGTTTTAAAATTGTTTGAAAGGGAAATATGGTATGCAAACTTGAAAAGTCGTTGTACGGCGGATTGCAGCAATCACCGAGGCATCGGTCCAAGCTATTTGATAGGTTTGTACAAGGGCTGAAGTACACGATAAGCAGATACAATAATTGTGTGTGTATTTGCATAAGCTACAAGATAGATATTTCATTTATCTTTCTCTTTATGTTAATGATATGCTGATAATTTGTAAGAATAAAAAAGAAATTGGGAAATTAAAGAATCAAATGAATAAAATTAAAAATAAAAGAATTAGGCAAATTGATGTGAATAAGAGCGTAAAAAGTTCTGATTTTAATTTTATCATGTAACTTCATTTCGCATTTTTCAATTTTCAACAGACCGGTGTAATGTAAAAAATAATTTTAAGGAGTTGCCACTTTAATTTTTATTTCTTAGGAAAAAATAAAGAAAAAAAAAACCTATTTTTATGAAAAAGACTCGATGTTAGCCTAAATGGCAAAAATTCTAATTTTTGCTAAAAATCACTAATTCTCGAACCAAATAGATATGAGGACTAGGTTTTAGGTTTATGGGTTAATTTGCAAAAATGATTATTCTAGGATCTAATGACACTTTTCTTATTATTTTTAATTTTTTTTCTAAAAGCGTTTGATTTTATTTTAAAACCTAATTTTACCACTTTTAAAATAAAACTAATTTTGAGGTTCGAATTTTTGGTGGATTGCCAGTGAGATGTTTGAGGACTGCTTTCAGGTTATTTTTGAGATCAAATTACTGATGCTTGAGTTGCGAAGTAGTTGGGTGAGGAGACAAGTAAATATGTCTGTTCATATGCTTGCTTATTTGCTACTAGTTTCCAACTATGGGATGTTATTCTTATTCCCCTTTTCTGGAACTCTTATTCCTTCTTAATTAATAAAGGCTTTCTTTGCTCTTAGAAAAAGAAACCAACTTTTAGTTTAGAAAAAGAAACCAATTTTCAGTTTTCTCATTTTGAATTAACCTAAGTCTAATTGCCATTTAAGGTAAACTAAAAATCATTTTTTTAAATTTAAACCTAGCTTCTAATTTTACCATTTTTATTTTTAGATTTAAGTTATAATGAAATGTAAATAATATGGGGGAAAAAAATCAAGCATAAAAGTAAATTTCCGCTAGTTTTTTACATTACAAGAATAATAATCAAAAGCAAATAAAATCTCTTTTGATCATTCGTATGGATTGTTCTTCAAAGTGCAAAATTTTGAAATCTACAAGACAAAGGTTAGGCAAACAAAATATGGTAAACATAAAATTGAAGCACAATAAAAGAGAAAATTAACTAAATTGAACACTTATGAAGGTGAAAATAAAATGAACATCTATGGAAGTGAAAAAATAAAATGAACGCCTATAGACGTGAAAAACAAAATGAATACCTATGGAGATCAAAATTAAAATGAACACTTATATGGAGGTGAAAAATAAAAGTAAACAACTATGAAGGTGAAATTAAAATGAACTTAACAATTTTAAAATAAAGTGAGAAATGAAGATGGGGAAGACTAACATAGAATTGAGATGGCGTTTCGGGCTGCTCCTTGAGATTAAACTCAAGGATGCTTACATATTCGGTTTTAGTCCAAGATTAAGACTGATTGTAGTTCGAACGTCTATTTTTATATGGATTTAAAGGGTGAACGACCTACAATTGATTTTTAGGCCGCTCAATTAAAAATGTATAAAAAGAGAGAAGAGTTAAAGAGAAATGTTACCTTTCAAATTACTTTACTGGAATGAAGAACCAAATTGAAACTTTGTTGATTATCAATGGTGATTAAGTGTATGTTTAAGCCAAAAAATCAAGCCTTGGGGAGAAACACAAAGCTTGAATGCTAATTAGCTACTGTCAAATGAAACGAAAAAAGTAGAAATTGTGAGTATTTACTATTTAGTGTTCTTTTTCGTACTTGTGAAATCCCACATCGGATATTGATTGAGATTTGATATGATATATAAGTTAGACCAATTAACTACTTAGTCAATATGTGTTAATTATTTTAGGCCAGTGGATTTGGGCCTAAGTAGTTGACAAAGGCAATTAGGTGGATCATTTTACAAGTTTATGAGGTTTTAACTAATCCAGAACCTTGGACAAGGTGCAGAATTTATAGGAGTTGTGAAGGACTAAAGGTGTAATTTTTTGGGGGTGAATTTGTGAAAATCAGAGGAGTTGCTTGCAAGAAAGGGGCGAAAATTTGGGGAATAAGAGGATATAAGGAATTGGCCTGCTTGTAGTGCCGTGGCAGCTGGCTTGTGTTGACTTTGTTAGTATTGGTTCGAGTTGGTTCACATTGGTTTTCGTTGACTGTTTGAATTTTATAGTCCGATTTAATGTAGCCGGGTGCGGTTAGGTCGAAAAATTATGTTAGGCTAAAGAAACCAGTTTATCAAGTCAAAGAAAGGCTTAAAACGGTACCCAATTAAAGAAACTGGATAAACTGAAGGTGCAACTTTCGTTGCTAGATATGCGGCCTTTGGAGAATCTTAGTTACTTAAAGTAACCAAGATGTTTAATGGGAGATTTGCTTAAGAACCAAGAATCTCATTTCGTGGAAATTTTCATTTATTAAGGAAACTTTCCACCATTCCTTATTCGGGCAAGAAGTTCCTTATAATATTGAAGAGATAAGCCTCTGGAAGTGCAATTGGATGCTTCATCAACATCACCTGATTCTATAGTAAGCTTATTCACCATCAACCGTAAATAAGGTAACAGTTACTATTTACTCAACAACAGCTAGCAAAAATAAAAATAACAAAACTTGTCGAAGCAAAGAAAGCTATACGTACGATATGATTAGGATAAGACAAAAAATTGCTATGAACTGAGGCATCCATACGATTTTGGTATCTTGAGGATTTATTGGGTTTAAATGTTTTATCCAGCTATTTAGGGAAAATGAATGTCTAAATTTAAAGTTACATTTTTTTTGTATTCACAGGTGAAAAAAAATAAATTTCAAAATAGAGAAAACTAGAGACAGGAAATTGGGAAGACTTTGTTTGACACTAATATATTAGACATCCTAATTTTTTTTTCCCCAATTTGAGGTGTGGCAGGTGCATACCCTGGGCCTCACCTACCTCCACCCCTATGTATAAGACCTAATATTTCACAAACGTTAGAGTTGTGAGCAAGTACATGCATGATCCTGGTAAGGAACATTGGCAAGTTATGAAATGGATTCTATGGTACATTCTGAACATCGTAGATATTGGATTAGTCTTTCAGCAGAATAAAGAGTACGGTCAACTTGTAGTAAGATATTATGATTCCGATTATGTAGGTCATTTGGATAAATGCCGAACAACTGTTGGTTATGTATTCACTCTGGCAAAAGCACCAGTAAGTTGAAAGCCGAATTATTAGATAATGGTGGGTTAGTCTACTACAAAGGTTGTTAAAGATGCAATTTGACTACAAAGGGTTGCTTAATGAATTGAGACTGACACAAACACATGATGGTACATTGTGTCACGAACGTAATCCCGGGTTGGAAGGATTTACTGTGTAAACCGGGACGCGTATTAAATAATTAACTGTGTAAATTGTAAAATAAATAAATAGAATATGTAAATTTAATTTAAATTAGGATTAAATTGAAGGAAACAAAGACAAAAAGGATTAAAAGGAAAATGTTGGTTCAATCAGAAGTGAGGCAGAGAAAATAAGGACTAAAATGTAATTTCCAAAGGGTTTGAACGAAGAAGACCAAAACCGCAAGGACCAAAATGTAATTTTCTTGCTCATCTCACCGTAGCATCACGAATCCGTCAGGATTTGGCGGAAAATTCAACTGAGGATTGAAGGAAATTTAATGCTGATTAATTCGGTACCAAAATCGCTGAAAATCGTTCAAAATTGGCTAAGAATTTATGGAAAAACAGAAACTATCGAAACCTTAAAAACTCAAATTGTGGTCTTTCAAAATCGAGCGTAGAGCTTGAAATAGATTGCATAAATAGCTTCCTGGGATCGAGTAGAATCGATTGGTGGTCTTATTTGCTCCGAACTATTGCCGGAGAAGGGTGTACCGGCCAAAGAAAGTAAGAAACTTTCGAAGCGTTTTCCGGCCGCCACACGCATCGGTCGACGGAGATAAGGCCATCTTTGGAACGGCCGTGAAGAAAGGAGTCGATTGGTCACCTCCTTGTCGCCGAAAAATACAGGGATCGACGGCCGCCATTGAAGCCGTCGCTGCAACTCAAGCTCTGCGCGGAAGGAAGGAGACGAGCCAAAACGCGGATGGGGTGTGCGTTTTGGCCGAAACGACGTAGCTTTGGGGCGAAATTCAGAAACAGTCCCTGAGCTTTAGGCGCGTTTTCAAGTAAGCCCAGAAATTTCAAATCAGTCCTTAAAGTCACTTTGGCTATGCATTTAGGTCCGAATTTACATTTTAAGCCGAAAAAAACTTGGCAAATTATACTTAGGTCCCTCCGTATTTTACACTTAGACCCCTAAACCTTGATTGATTGTACAAATAGGTTCTAAAATTTATAAAACAGCCCCAAACTTAATTATTTAATGCACTCTAGTCCAACAGAATATAAAATAAGTTATTTAACTCAATTTTAAATATTTAGGGACCCAAATAGAATTATGAAAATTATTAAAAACACCTAAGTAATACTATTTGCACTCGAAGATTTATTTAGCGGACTTATTAAATATCGAAATACTATTTTTAGGACTCGAAATTGATGGAGAGCGTGGAAATTAAGAATTTGCGCATAGGAATCGAGGCGGACTAAATACCAGGTTTGGTACTAT
>CATIWJ010157566.1:0-15128 GCA_949640765.1 Croton laevigatus | reverse complement strand
TTTCATTTTCAGGATCCAGTTTAGAAATCTCGTCACAAAGAGATTTCACTTTTGAGAAATATTGACTCACAGACATATTTCTCTGGGAGATCGATAAAAGCTCATTTTCAAGCCTTTGTAGCTTTGCGTCATTTTTCTTGGCAAAAATTGCCGCCAAAGTGTCTCAGGCCTCCTTTGGCGTACGAGCATCCTTGATCCGCTGTAAAAATTCATCCTCCGCAGCTGCAGTTAAGGCATACATTGATTTACCTGCCTTAACCTTCCATTTCTTTAAAGCATCACCGTCAGTTGCTGATCGTACTG
The DNA here is from genome assembly GCA_949640765.1 of Croton laevigatus. Taxonomy (NCBI): domain Eukaryota; kingdom Viridiplantae; phylum Streptophyta; class Magnoliopsida; order Malpighiales; family Euphorbiaceae; genus Croton; species Croton laevigatus. Next base: position 14,825 of record CATIWJ010157566.1, on the reverse strand, counting down.
GCGTTGAGGTTGAGGTTTCTGAAGCTGTGTCTGTGCTCCTGGTCTCTTTTGGTGGTGTTGTATCATTGCCGTTTACAATATCTCATAAGTCCTGTCCGAGCAAGTAAAATTTCATACGGGTACTCTATGATCCGTAATTGTTGTTATTGAGCTTTTCAATCGAGGTAGTAAAATCTGCCATTCTTCTTTTAGGCAAAATTTTCTACACGAGGCTTCTACAAAAAATAATATCAGAGTTATTTGGATCGACTCGCTCTGATACCAATTGTTGGAAATAAACAACACAATATATGAATAATAACACTCAATTTATTTAAATAATTATAATACACATCACAATACAAAAAATAGTACTCAAAGAAAATATTTCTTACACATCCCAAAATTATTTTTCTACTATTTTCTAAACCCAATTTTAGGACCCTCTCCTAAAACTTCACTCAAACCTCTCTCTCTCTTACACACAACTATTTAGTTGTGATTTTTCTCCTTATTTTCCTATATCTTGCTATTGGAAGAGCCCTCTATTTATAGTGCATAAAAAGAGTATGAACACAAGCTTTTCTTAGTAAAAAAATGGAGGTTGGTGGAACTTGATGGAGGCTTCAACAATGGTGGCTAGGTGGGTTGTTGTAGAAGTGGGTTGGTGGAAATACTACAAAGAAGAAATTGGAATTTTACCACCATTTGACAATGAATTTTTAACATGGTCGACCCAAACCTCTATTCCAAATAAGATTCGATTTAATTAATTAAACGATTTCATTAATTAATCAGCAGGGCCTTATTTAATAAGCTTCCAAGTCCAACCCGAATCCTTTTACGCATGCGATCCAAAAGGCCCGTTCAATATTGGCAATGAAATTAAATATCATTTAAATCCATAAATTATAATTGATCTCTAGCAAAACATATTATAATTACCCAAATTGAATCGAGTATCATTCTTACGAATCGACAGAGCTTATAGCAATCTTATACAACCCTTTGCCTTTGATATCAATGATTAGCATAAGGTATGTCCTTGGTCACCCTTATTATTGCTAATTCATTTTATTGATTCTCTAGTGATACTGACTAAATCAAATAGATGATAACTCTTATCATCATATCTGGGTATGGCCATACACTACTCAGTCTCACTAATCAATTGGCCGGTGATATCTTCTCTCTCATAGAGAGAGCAACAATCCCTTCAATTTACTCATGTCTCTAAGCATAATTCCTGGCATACCTGATCGCACCCATACTTGCGACCCTTTTACGGGCACGTTAGGCAATATGTCAAAGCATGCGAGAAATTACTTAAAAACCCATAGTAATTTTAGGTCTAGGGATTCTAGTATAAGCATTACTTGAGAAATACTTATGACCATCCACATGTAGTATTCTCATAAAGTAGATCGATCCAGTACACTGTTAACCAACATGTACTATGTATCTCTAATCGATATCCCATATCATATGATCCGTAAAATAAGATCATCTCATAAAGCACATACTGGTCTTATTTCATTATCATTCCCATAACAATAATCGAGTAGGGATATTTAGAATAGTATTCTTATATTGCTTTAGATTTTACGATCTAGATCACGTATCCGATAACTAAAGCAGAACTACTATTCAAGGAAATTCATCAAATTAAATCACAGGGAATATAAAATTGATGAATTTTATTCTCATAAATAAATTACAATCCAATTACAAAGAGCTATGGCTAGGGCTTACACTAACAGAAGGTTGGACAAGAAAGTGAAATATGTAGGTGATTTTAAACTTGTTATATAGTTTGACTGAGCAATGATATAATAATGATAGTGTGGAATAAATATAAATCATAGAAAATTTTGCAGTGAAATGGGTAGTTATATGGTGATACGTACATAACTTATAAATTATGTGAGATAATTGTGTAGTGGAATAATAGTTACGCAAGTAAATGTGAATCATAGGAATTAAGTAAGAAGGATTGTTATACAGTGGTATGTGCACAGTTCATAAACTATATGAGGTATAAATACAATAAGATAGTGGGATGCGAGGATAGAAAATAAAATGTAAAAGAGTTGCTTTAGCCTAAGAAAACTAAAGGCTTAGTTATAAGAAAAGCAGACCAGAGGATTTAATTGTTTAAATTATTAAGGAATGAGTATATATTTTTGAGGTTGAGTGGAAACCTTAGGTTTGAGATGAACTTGAATCATTTAAATGATATTAGTTACCTTGAGGATGATAAGTTTAGCATACAAATATAATAATACATCAGAATCGCGATATGGAAGCATGATAGATAAATTTCCGATAGGATTTAAAAGTATAGACTTGATGGGTTTTGCTGATAATAGGAGTAATTAAAACCTTATGGTTATTAGATGGTGAATTAATAATCTAGCAAATTAGAATTTGTTATATATATATTAAAATTCTATTATAAGATTTGGATGACTAGTGGATGTAAGATAGTTGTGAAAGCAAAACATTAAATAAGCCATGGTGTATAGGAATATGATCGTTGGGAGGAATAAATAAGGAAATTAACAAGTATACAGTGGCAAGAAGATCAATGAGAAGAGGCTATTAGTTATGATAATTGAAAACATGGAGTTTGAGGAAAAGAGGTGATTATAAAAAGAAGAGAAAGAGAATAATAATGCTCAACTGTAAGCTCAAAGTTTGAGAAGCAGATTTAATTTATCTTGAGGTACAGAAGCAAAATTTGTGGTGATTGTTATTAATAAATAGGATAAGTGGACTTATGCTTGAGCATATTAGCTAGTTAATGATAACAGATGATGAAGTTTTATTTATTTTATAGTATGTTAGTTAATGTGAACTTCATGTTACACTCAAGTCATATTTGAGTGTTATGACATATTCTTATACCATGTCTAATTTTGCCATTTAATTTGTTCATAAAAGTTTCCACATGTAAGCTCAAACGAGTGTCAAATAGTTTGCACCACCTCATTGAAGGTTTGTTCTATGTCTGAATTCGTACTCGTTAATTTAAGATACAATTCAAGACTTTTCTTGAGAGGATTTGAGAAGGAATTGAACCTGAGAATAGGTCACACACGAACTTTAGTGTTGTACCAAAGCTTGCCCTTGAAAACATTTAGATTCAAATGATAGCTTCTGTTCTTTTAAAACCATAATTGAGATCCTATATTGAAGGAATCTATATAACGAATATATAAATAAATCAATTGGGAATAGATATAAATACCTCAATGTTGACGAACGAATTTCTACGTGCAGAAGCGATGTGATTATTGGATCATGTATACTAGGCCGTCTACAAAATTTATAATCCTATAATGCTATTTCATAATCTAAGATATTTGAGAGGAAGAGATTGGAACGTTTGGGAGAAAATGGTTGTGGAGACTAAGAACGTTGTGAGTTCTGCATCCCTAATTTCTTATTAGAGATGCTTATATAGGTGATGGATTATTTGAGTTACCCATTAATCCAACAACCTATCACTATTGGGTCCACCCATGATCCATAAGTCATGGGCAGATATTTAATTAATTAATACTTAATTAATTAATTAATTCTAACATATCCCACTCGCACATGATTGATCTCTTATCCGTCATATCTAATCTCAAAATCATACAAGTAAATAGATCGTGGACCAGCATATCTCAAGAGCTCAAATGTCGTATACCTGTTAGGGACATATGACGTCTCGATAATCTATTAAAGGTTCCTCCATTATCTAGAGCATATGCCTTCCCTAGATTGTTTCTATGCATTCATTGCCACTCACAATCAATCTCTAGCATTATTTCATTCATTCACTATCATAAACTCATATACGATAGGCTGATCAGCTAAACAAATGAAACCATGAATGCAGTCAATAACAATCTTGTCCTTATACATCATTTCCTTTGTAATGACTTGACTTTCTAATCCAGACAAAACTCTTTAGGCCGAATCACTCATGACCATAGACATTTTCGCTAAAACCATTTGTAATGACTTGACTTTCTAATCCAGACAAAACTCTTTAGGCTGAATCACTGATAACCATAGACATTTTCGCTAAAACTATGAGTCAAGTCATACTCTAGAAATATGCCTCAGGTCATAAGGGTAAATTTCAAAAACCACATGTTAACGAATAGAGTCTCACAATAGGAAAATTTTGAGATCATAGAACCTTTGGTTCATAATTTTTCCATCTCTTAGTCACTTCTAAGCACATATGGTATGATACATACATTATGGTGTCTTCCTTTTTCCATTTGAAAAAGTGTGCATGTTTCTTACATTATACTGTGTATGTTCCTTACACCATACAGTTCAATCTCAACATTTTAAGATCGATACTGGCTTTTAAGACAAAACTAATCCTCAAAAGAAATTCACAAATTCCTTTACTTACACGCTCGATTGTAAGATTTTATCTTACTCACAGCAAGACAGCATCACAAATTAAATAAGCTTTCAATTATTTAAAATGTTGCTTCATCTTAATTTTATTGGACATACCAAATAAAATTAAGACAACACCCATGTGAGTAGATGGCTTCCTGTCTAACATGACTTTCAACATAAATTCCACATGCATCTATAACTTAAATGTCACATACATTCATAATATAAACGTCTCACACATTTATAACATAAATGTCTCATATATTTAACTAACACATATATATTGCTCAGTGAACTTAAATTGTATTTATTAAAAAATAAAAACAATAACTCATGTTTACTCATACATGAAGAATTTAAATACATAATTAAAATCTACGCAATCCAAAAGACTTAATGTGTTTCTGAAACAAATCTCTAGAAACAGCCTTGGTAAGGCGATCTGCTGTCATATCTTGCGTAGCAATGTATTTAACATTCACCTCTCCTCGTGCAACCAAATCTTTCACAAATTGATACTTAATGTCAATATACTTAGTTTTGCTATGGAACTTGGGATCCTTTGCGTAAGCAATTGAAGATTGATTATCACCCATGATTGTCACGGGGCTTCGAGGAGCTTCTCGGTTTAAATGATTTAAAAATCTAATCAACCATACTTCCTCTTGGGCAGCGACTGAAAGCGCCACAAATTCAGCCTCCATAGTTGACAATGCAACACACGTTTGCTTCTTACTACACCAAGATATTGATGTGTCTCCCAATAAGAACATGTAACCAGATGTTGACTTCCTCTCGTCAACATCACCAGCACAATCAGCGTCAGTATATCCTACAAATCGGACATTGCTCCCTTGATAACATAACTGATAATCCGCTGTGCCTCTTAAGTATCTCAGTATTCGTTTTAGTACTTTCCAATGTACTTTGCCAGGGTTGGATTGAAATCTGCTTACTAACCCAACGGTATAGCAGATATCCGGTCTCGTACACAATATAGCGTATATTAGACTTCCAACCACACTAGCATAAGGAATAATTCTTATGTCCTCTTGACTTTTTGGACACATTTCTTTGCTAAAGACTTCTCCTTTGCAAATGGGTGTATCCATAGGTTTGGCTGTGTGCATATTGAAACGTTTTAAAACTCTTTTTATATACGTTTCTTGTGAAAGCGGCAACATTCTCTTTTCACAATTTTTTGAAATCTTAATTCCAAGAATATATGCAGCCTCACCCATGTCCTTCATCTCAAAATTGGACGATAACTAATTTTTTATGTTCACTAAATATGACACGTCAATACTAACCAATAGAAAGTCATCAACATATAATGTCATTATTGCAAATTTAATTCTAGACCTTTTATAGTAAACACAACGGTCCTCGTCCATCGCATAGAATCCATATGACTCCACCGCATTGTGAAAACGAATATACCATTATCTAGATGACTGCTTCAATCCATATATTGATTTCAATGGTTTGCAAACCTTATGTTCGCTACCTTAAAGTTCAAAACCCATAGACTGTTTCATATAGATTTCTTCATCCAATTCTCCATTGAGAAATGCAGTTTTTACATCCATTTGAAGTAACTCTAGATCTCAACTTGCTACTATGGCTAAAATTAGTCTAATGGACGTCACTCTAACAATAGGAGAAAATGTCTCTTCATAATCAATCCCTTCTTATTGAGTATACCCTTTAGCGATTACGCGAGCCTTGTATCTTTCGATACTACCATCCGCTTTGCGCTTTATCTTTAGAACCCATTTATTGCCTATCATTTTGCGTCCCTTTGGAAGGTCAGTTCGAGTCCAAACTTTATTAGACTCCATTGATGTCAATTCATCTTCCATTGCTTTAATATATTTATCCTTAGCAGGACATGATAGAGCTTCAGACACATTCTTAGGCTTATCATCATCTAATAGGTCAATTAAAAATGCATGACTAGCATTCTCATTATCCTCACGATAACGTGAAGGCAAAGTCATTTTCCTTTTATATCTTTGCAACTGTTGATCTTCATGAACACATTCACTTGGATCTAAGAATCTTGGATTTGGAATTAAACTCCCACTGGAATTAGGATCCATATCCATATTTTCACTTAACTGATTCCCATCAAACTCATGAATCAGGAACATTCACCGACTAAAGATCACCATTTCAGTCTCAAGAATTCTCCCACTCGAATGTAGTGATCCATGAGTGTCAAAATCCATAGTTTCGTAAAGTGAAAAATCTTATCCTAAGTTTCCTAACTTCGGAAACTGATCTTCAATGAATATTACATCTCTTGATTCCATCTCAGTTACTTGGCCATTTTCTTGCTCACCTACTAAAACGTATCCTTTTGATACTTCAGGGTATCTCACAAAGACACACTGTTTTCCTCGTGGGCCTAATTTCTCAAATTTACTTGAGGTGTTATGTACGTAGGAGGAGCACCCCCATGGGTGAAAATAGCTTAGATCAGGCTTTCACCCTATCCATAACTCATATGGAGTAACCGCAATAGATTTGGAGGGCACACGATTCAAGACATATGTAGTTGTAAGCAATGCATCTCCCCAAAAGGAGATGGGCAAATTTGCTTGTGCCATTATAGATCTTATCATGTCTATGAGAGTTCTATTTCTCCGTTCAGCAACACCAATCTACAAATCTATAGTCATATTCAATTATCATTAGCCAATCATTTTTATTGTCAGTTTCATTAGTTTATCACTATCACTGTCTCCCTTTTGTTCTACTTTCATTTTGTATTAAACTCTAAAAATCAATACATTGTTCTTTTAAATTTTTCAATAGTTTCTCTCATTATTCATGTACATTTTGTGTGAAATCCAATCAGTCATTTTAAATATCCAAGACTCATGGGAACTTGTTTTTTGTTTGAAGAAGTCATTTTAAATTTTGAGGACTCGCTCTTTTGGCACGCTAAAAAATTCTCAAAAGCAAAAATTAACCAACACAAGTAACCATTGAATTTTCCAAATAAAAAATAATGTGAAAAAGATAATTAAAAAATAATTGTGAAAAAAAAAACCAATAGTAAAACATGCAAATATTTTAGGTCAAATAGGTTGTAAAATGTAAATTTTCCTAAATTTTAGGATAAACTCTATAGTAGAGCATGGGTCAAAAAATAATTAATGCTAGGCGGATGATAAATGATGATGTATGAAATATTCACCCTATCGAAAGTTGACACATGTCCCTTTAATTAAGTTAACTTGACACGTCCCTTTAACTGAGTTAACTTGACATATCATCATACTTGTTAGAGAGTCCAATCTGAATTAGCTCCCTACTGTTCAGCGACTAGAGAGCTAAATAATGCGCATATTGGCAGAAGATGGAATGGCATTCTCCCTTCTGATGAGCATTAATTGTAGCTGAAAGTGATTTGACAATAGTTAAATCACCTATGTTTAGCTTGTACAACACATATAGTCCACTTGCAGTAGATTGAAGTTGGACCTAGAACAAGCTAATAATAGCCTCCCACTTGCTTGACATAACCAGGTCTGTTGACCATTGCTCCACGACCCCCAGTCACTATCTCAAGGTATAAAATGGTAGGAGACATTATAAGAGAGGATCTTTTAGGATACATATACTCATCTTCCTTCTCCTTTTTCTCTCCCTCCTTTTTCCTCTCTCTTTTCTCAACAATTCTCTAGTTAATTCTAAAAGTATGATATTTCTATATATTGCTACTTAATCAGTTCTTCACTCAAGAAAAACGCCATACTGACTTGATCGGCGGAAGGGTTTTGAGCAATCTAAGCCTTTACTTCATTGTTTCTTTATCTTTTTCAGCTTTTGAATAGTGACCTAGAGCTGGAAAAGAGGCTAAGCTAGAAGAATACATTTGGGGAACCATCAATAAATATTTTCAATTTTCCTACACAAAACTGTAATTTGAAATTTTAATTAAAAAAAGAATATGTACAATTTTTAATTCCTTTGATTTCTCCTTATGGCAAAATTAGTCTTATGGTTTTTTATGATATTTAAGGTTTTTTTTTATTTCATACTTTTAATACTTTAGTATCTTGTAAAATAATTTCACCATTATTTTAGGATGAAAAAATACTAATATAATATTAAATTTTAATGATAAATTTATTTTATATGTGATATATGATCAATTTAATTAATTATATTTAAAACTAATATAAATTTATTTTTATTTATAAAATTAAAAACGTGAACTTTATTTATTGTAAGTTTATTGTAATTAGTTGAATATTATTGTGGGCACTCTCAGTTTGTAAGCCTACCGCAAAAGCCCGATGATGAGAAAATGTACACTTTTAATGTAAAAGAGATCCTGAATCTTCTAGAAATGGATTGGAAAGGTTCGAAGACCCTAAAACCTAGCCCATATACCCCTTAGAATCCCAAAACACTAGCCTATTACTAGATGGGCCCAAAACGGACCCAAAAGTTTAAGAGCCTATTTCAAGCCTTGAAGCCCATTGGGTCAGCGAAGAGGCTTTCGTGGATGTTGGGGCGATATCCTAATGAAGAGGCACCACGTCTATAGCCACAACTTGCAACATGCATTAAATGCATGGCTGGTTATGGTTCCAAGTGGGGTAGGTCCCACCTATAATACTATGCATCTAGAGCCGTTTTTATGGAAAATTTCAGGCTTAAGATGTGAGAAAAATGATGGGAGTGAAAATTCAAACATCAAATCAAGAAAAGGCTAAAATGAGAGTGTAGACGGTGAGGTTTAGTGCGCACCCAAGATTTTAGCAACTGCGACACTGTTGAGGCTCAGGGCCTTAGGAAACACATTACTATATCACAAAGACATAACGTGGAGATAAGGAGTAACCATCCAGGGTAATAACTGGGACAAATCGATTTGATGGTACTTGATTCTTTAAAGAAAACTAGCATCACAACCAGGAGATTCTGAGAACATCATACTAACTTTTTTTAGTCTCATGTTCATTTAGAATAATTGTATAAATTATTATTGTATTCTCTAATTACATGCAATTTTATTAAACCCTAATTGAATATCCATCTAACCCTAAGCAACTAGTCATAAAATAACACATAAAAATTGTATTTAAAGTGCATTGTACCTAGGTCTAAACTATGTTAATTAATTTTAAGCAAAATTAACTAAATCTACATTTTTATTTACAAGTGAAATATAAAACTAAAGGTGGGCCTACATGTTAATTAATTAGTGGGCTTAAATCTATCAAATTTTAATGGGCAAATAGAAAAAACCTCCTTATGTTTTTTACTATACCTATAAAAAAACTCTCTGTCTTTTTTTTTTCAGACAAAAAAATCCTCATTTTACTTTTTCTTTAACATTTTCCTCCTTTTGTCTATTTTTTCTATTAAAATAACGGTTGAAGACCAAAATATAATTTTTATGGGACTTTTTTACAAAACTAAAGAAATAAGGGGCAAAAATGGAAATTATTGTTCTTCTTCCTTGAACCCCAGCCGGATCTATCAACATGTTTTTGCTTTTCGTTTGAGTCTCCGACTGGAGTCGGTTCCCACCATGAATGAAAAGTCAGAACGGGTACCATGAGCAGCCGAGGCCCCAACCGAGCACCATCAAGTTTTGCTTCGATCAAGATCTCCGACCAGATATAGAGCGAGATCCTCGCTACCTTCGTTTACGAGCAATTAGGCGCAAGGTCCCTTTTTTTTGTTTTTTCATTTTTCTCTTCAACCAATTTTTCGCTTTTTGTTTCAAAATAAGATTTCTGTGATCTTGGGATTTAATCTGGTTTTCAATTTTTCCTCTGTTTTTCAAAGTTTTTACTCGAGATTTTGTTTTGTTTTTCTTAAAATTAAGAAGAGGCTCCCCATTTTCATTCTCTCAGATTTTCTGCTTCTGTTTTCTCCTATTTCATCAATGGTGATTTTCAACATACTAAATCCAAAACTTATGTTTTTTCCAAACGACCATCATTATGGGTAAATATTGCAGTTGTAGGTTCCAGAGAAAGGTAAGTGGTGATTAGAAGGCTTGTAGTGGTTTAAATGATGTGAGATTAGGTAAGGTGATTTGTGATTTAATGTTGTTAATGGGTTTTAGTGTTGACGAGTTTATGAGTAGTTCAATGATTAAGTTGTATGCAGAGAACAGATGTTTGGAAGATGCACGTCTTTTGTTTGATAAAATGCCTTATAAAGTTTGTGTTTTATGGAATGTGATGCTCAGTTGTTTTTTGAAATCCGGAGATGCATCTTCTGCAATAAAGTTATTTGATGAAATGAGGAATTGCGCAACTAAGCCGGATTCAACCGGAGATGCCATTGGATCTACGTTAATTGTTGTTTGGATCTCCAGTTGATGTGCCTTGGCGTGGCCGGAAATGGAGGAAGTAGAAAGCCGACAGTTAGGGACGGCTAGGGGTTCAACGAAGGAGAAGAAGAGAAATTTGGCAATTAACATTTCAGTCCCTCATTTCTTAAGCTTTTCAAAAAAGGCCCATAAAATTGCATTTTGGTCATTTAACCTTTATTTTAACAAAAACAATAGATAGAAGGAGGAAAATGTTAACGAAAAAATAAAATGAGGATTTTTTTTGTTTGAAAAAAAAAGACAGGGAGTTTTTTATAAGTATGGTAAAAACATATGGTGATTTTTTCTATTTACCTAATTTTAATTCTAAAAATGGCCTTAAATCTATTAATTTTTAGGGAATTGAATTGAAATTGAATTAAAGATTAATGGATTGTGTTTTAATTAAATTTTAATTAAATGAAAATGGGCTTAAATCTACTTATTTTAAAGGAAATGTTTTGATGGGCTGAACTAAAAGTCTAAATTAATTTATTAATTAAAAGTGGGTCTAAGTCTATTTATTTTAAAAGAAAATGAAATTAATGGGTTGGGCTAAAATCTAAATTGATTTTATTAATTAACCTAAATAGGCCTAAATTGATTTTAAATTTAATTAAACGTAAAATCCAATTTAAGTGAATTAAGCCTGAATGTGGGCTTAGGGACCAAAAGGATAAAAAACATAAAAACAAGCCTAAAATTAAAAAACAAATAACAAATAGATCAAAATCAAGCATTCCGTGATTTTCTAGAGAATCCTAATTTAAATTACATGCAACATAAACATTACTACTGCCACCATTGATTTTAATTTGGATTTTACCAAATGAAACGTAATTTACTAGTTCATTTTAAGAATGTAGAAAAATTAAATCTCCACTATTTCCCTCTACTGGGGTTATTACAAATCACTATGTACTGAAATTAAAATTAATTACATACCTAAATGAAATAACAAAATAATAACACAGAAGAGGAAAAAAATAAAATCCTAATCTACTGAAACGGCTATAGATCAATTACCCATGGCATTCTATTTATCTTCTTATTTCTCAGAGTCTCACACATACCTCATTTCAATATCCACAGAACAATGAAAAAAATGAATCAGTAAAAGCTCAGGTAATTAAATAGAAGAAAATAAAAGCAATAAACATTTAGATTAGAAGAAATAAAAAAAAAAAAAGAAAAGGAGGAAGTCAAATGAAGATGCTGTGCAGGTAATGTTTGAATGCCCCTCAGAATGGGATGTCACCGTCTTGGATTCTCTGTGTTCTTGATTTCAGGACTTCAAAAGAACTAATACGTATGGTTTGCAAAAGGTATTTTTTTTTTCTCTAAAACTCACAGTAGGAAACTAGGATTTTTTTTAAGGCTCTCAGTACTTTTTCCTTCTTTGGTTTTTCTCCCAGACTCTCAATCTTTGCTTTTTTTTCCTCTAATTTTTTTTCGCCGACTCTCCTCTTCCTTTTTTTTTTCACGCAGAGTTTTCACCTTTTTATCCTAATTCTAGAGTGAACCCTAAAGCTAAACCACATGAAACAGCTGCTGCGTGATCACGGAAAACAACCTCCCTCTGTGATCACGCTTCTCCTTCTAATAACCTTTCTTTAAACCCAAGGGGGTTAGCCTGGTGGTGAGGTAACATCACCAAAGACCAAAGATCCCAGGTTGAAACTCTCTTGCGAGATAACTAAAGGCAAAAAAAAAAAAAAAACCTTTCTTTCAAAACCAGGATAAGATTTGGCTTTTAATTTGAAAAAAAAAGGAAAGATGTGTGAGACACGTGTGTGAATACATGATTGCTGACCAATATTAAGGAAAAAAGGTTAAAAATTGAGAAAATACACGAAAATCAGCTCCTCGACAATATGTAATGCTAATTGGCATTACGTAACACCGATTGGAATTACATATGTCGATCGGCATTGTATAATGCTGATTGGCATTACGTAATGCCGATGGGCATTACATAAACGCTGATCCAAAGAGCCTAAAAATTTTTGCTGAAATCCACATTTTGCAACTAATCCCTATAAACTCGACATTTTTGAAATTAAACCCTAAAAACTCTACAATTTAGTCTTTAAAATCGCAAAACTCAACATTACAGGTCAATTTTCGATTAAATTTTCATCATAGGGGCTTCGTTACACTCATGCGCAATTGCATCCTGAAATTGGGTGCTTACAGAGGAATTAAAAGGGAAGAGAGATTCATTAGCAAGGGTTAGCAATTCTTAGCAAGCATTAGTAACTTTCCAATAGAAAATAGACTCTGAAAACTTAAGAGAAAAGGAAAGGAAAAGTAAAAAAAAAGGGGGATTCTAGCTTGGAAATCCATTTCTTGAAGGAAGAAGGATGTCCTTGCATTAAAAAGAACCATAGTTTCAATCATTCTCTGAGGGTAAATCCTTTTCTTAGAGCTAGAACTTGTTTTTAGTAAGCTTTCAATCTTTTAAAATACAACATACATGGTTTGAACATCGATTTTTATTGTTTGGTTTGTTTCTATGCTTACTTTTTCATTGATCAAATGAAAGCATACTTGTTGAAGTTTTTAAAGTGAACATGTGAATATATTTGACATTTTTGCTTGCTTAGGCTTGGTTTGTAGAAGCTACAAAGTTATTATTTCCATTTTCTTTGATTTTGTGATGATTTTTACGATCTAGCTATCTATTATGTTGATAATTACGATTTTATGAAGTTAATGAGTGATATGTAGTGCCTTAAAAGTACTCACTTCATCTTTGTGCTAAAAGTCAAGGAAAATATGTTTTTGCACATTCGCCACAGTTGGTAAATGTTAGAAACGCGTTAGTTTCTGAAATAAAATAAACAAACGGATCAATATATTTGATTAGAAACTGCAGCAAAATACAAATAATAAATAATTGAATACAAGTGAATATTAATCAATTAACGAAAAACCTTAACACCGATGAAGGAGATGAAGATACAGAAAAGCTGAGGCCTGTATGAACAATCTCCTTAAGACGAGATTTGTCCGTACTAGACAACTGTCTCCCAGGATACAACAGCGAGCGTAGGCGAACACAACCGCGAGCGTAGGCGAACACAACCGCGAGCAGAGCTTATCATCGGACCATAGAACTAGAGACTGCCCAACGAAAAATAAGAAGAAAAATTCGGATTTTTTATGATAAAATTCGAAATTTGATGTTGAGGAAAAACGTGGAACTCTCTTCTATCGTGCACGAAATAAAAGACAGCACCTCTTTATATAGACAGTCTGTGGAGGGATAAGATGGAGGTCTGGTAGTGTTTAATTCGGATTCGATCTTTGAATCAGATTACAACAACTGAACGGATAAGAGATAAGGTGATAATATTTTAATTCGTATTGAATTAAAATACTGCAAAACGTGTGAACAGTGAAAATGGGCTGGGCCTGTAGTAAGCCCATTCGGTTCGGCATTCGCGACGCGCTGGCACGCCATGAAACTTGCTGGACCGAACGTGGATTTGCACCCCCCCCCCCCACACGCCTCCGTGCGCGAGAGTGTATAACTTAGCTTATAATGTTACACTCCACAAAATGATCATTCATTATAAACCACACCAACATCCCCATTCCTAAGCAATGTGGGATTTGGTTCCTTTAAACCCATTTGAACATTTGTCTCAAGCTAACTTCGAGCTTCAATTTCTCATTCACCTTAAATCTGTTTTGAGCATATAATATACCGTTGGAACGCTCTCATTGCGTAGAATACATTGACACATTTCAAGTTATTCAAAACGCAATTTTTCCTCATAAATTATTATGCTCAAAATCGACTAAACACACCAAAATTTCTAACAGTAAAGGGCCGCCTCTTTGAAGAGGCGGTCGCCCCTTTAACAGGGCTCAGCCCTATCTCATCTTATTTTATTATTTTCCTTGCTTAGCACGGTTCGTTGTTTAATCATATTCTGCATGACATTTTCTTAAGTTTTCTCGTTCAAATATAAGTATTGTGCGTGCTATGATTATATATTGTTTAATTTATTCCAAATTCATTTTACATATATATTCGTCCCTTTTTATATTTTGTCGGTTTATTTTTAGTATATTGCAC
>CATIWJ010157550.1:0-10463 GCA_949640765.1 Croton laevigatus | reverse complement strand
CACCACAGCTCGGCTTCTTTGAGGACCGGGGAAGCCAGCAATGGAATGAGGCCTCTTACAATTGCCGACAGGTACGCATCTGCCATTGCTTGTTCAAGTTAAAGGCCTGATGGTAAGGTAAAGGTTAGGAAGTGTCTAAGCTGAACAAAAGGAGAAGTAATATAGTGCAACATTAGAAATAATAGCCTGATGTTGAATAGAATTATATTATTGCTTAAAATGCCTCAATTATTGGTCCTTAAAATAAGCAAAACGAAGATATGTAAATAACCTACTGAAGTTCGTAAAAAACAAGGCAGATTAACCTCTAACACCTTAAATGCCCACAAACAATCAAATTTCAGATCCCTATCCAAATTTTCTCAGCTACCAAACAGAGACTACCAGAATCTTCATCAATGGATAAAAAAGTTGAAAATTTCAAAAGCCTAAATCAGCTAAACCATACATCCCAAATCCTTAACCCAGCTAAATCCCTCAACTTTATGATTAACCAAACAATTCAACAGCAGAAAAGAACAAATAGAAACAATAACAACATACATTTCTCGATGCCCAGGGAACCCAGTTGAATTTTCTCAAAAAGAAACGAAATTTACTAAAACCTCAACCAGATCTCACAAGAAAAAGTCCAAAATTCAAAAAAGAGATAGAGAGAGACTGAGAAACTTACAGAGCAAAAATTAGATATTGATGATACAAGAAGAAGATAAGAAATTAGAGAAAGAAACCAAATCGTCTTCCAGCCCGGTATACACAAGCAATGCAGCCTCAAATATTGGCCCTTAAATTTTATTATTGGGTACATTATACATATTCAAAATCCGAAAAATATAATATAGGGAAAAAGACAATATAAGAGAAACTCCAAAAGAATACAGCAAAATAAAATGGCATTTTTTGAAATTATTATGTATATATGAAAATTTTCCTTAAGAGAATGTATCTTTGAAATTACTTCCTAGGCATCACTGCTAATTGTCGAATAATCAAAATTCCAAGTTCTTCAAATTTGTCAATCCTACAACAATAACAATAAACTAAAATTTTTAACATAATTATATACATTAATTACAATAAGATACTATTAATTATTAACATATGGACTACTAAATTAAATTCTTAAAAGTAAACAAATGACTTTTAGCTCAATTATTTAGAGTGATTCATTATCTCTCTACTTGAGATCGGATGTTCAAATCGTAATAACTTAACTAAAAAATTTAATTTACCGGTTAAAAAAAATTGTTGAAAGCAAATTCCATTTAGCCATGTAAAAGCAATTCATATATTTATCAATACCTAGTTTATATTAATGATTTCAAATTTCAATGACCATTTAGTTAATTTATAACAAATTACAATTATTTACAATACTGTCTCTTTGATAAAAGACAATGATAAAATTTGAATTATGTTATATTTAAATAAATAAAAACTATAATTTACCTTTGATATTAAGTGTTCTTTTAACCAATGGGGTTAATACTATTTTAATTATTAATTAATAAAATTTATGTAACGCTTCTTGTAGGCTTATTTATAATAAACTCATAAGAAGTGTCACATTACATATTTCATAGTATACAGACCTTATTTTCTAAATTTATTATAAAATATTGGTACATATTTTTTTATATTTCTATTCTAACTTTGCTTGTTCTGACTTCATCTTCACAGTATATGACATTTTAAGTTCTTCCAGTTTCTGTTGCTATCTGACAGTTCCAGTTCCTTTCTGACAGTTCCAGTTCCTTTCATTTCTTTTTAGAGACCTACAAGTTTAGAATAAACCAAATTTGTTGAGCGATTATGCTCAGTTGATATTTAACTAAAGAAAAACATAAATAATTTAAATGCACATGCATAATTTAAAACATAATTTAAATATTGAAAATCATAAAATAATTATCAAATAAAAATTCTCTTTTAGATAAACTAAATTGTCTTATTTAAAATCTTACTTGATTTGCTTGATTAGCTCTACCAGATATATAGACAAACCTACATTAACTCAATAAATCACCCGAAGGCTTGAATGAATAACCCGAATGCTTGAATAACGATCATCATCATAAATCAATTACAATGGCCGTCGTCGAAACAATTAATGGCTATAACTAAATCACCAGGAATGATTGATCAATCCTACATTAACTCAGTTCAACTAAATTCCTAGTAGAGCTTAAAACATTTTTCTCATAATTTCTAATTTTTCAAAATCAATGATTTCTATCGTGAAATTCAATATAAATAATCATTCCAAAATCAACACATTCCAACATTTATATTTATTCCAAAGTCATATTTTCATTAACATGTTCATATAAAATATTTATTTGAAAATCATATTTTCCATCACCATATTTATTTCAAAATCATTTTTTTAATAAGCATAGTTAATTTATAAAGAAAATACTTTTTCAATAACATATTTATCTTATATATATATTTATCATAAATCATTCTTCGTTTTTAAATAATATATTTTTTCTTTTAAATATTTGATTTTAATTAAACTATTACTTTTATTAATACTTTTAAATAACTTGATAAAAATATTTAGGTGGTAACTTATAAATACTTTGTTTAAAATCCGATTTATATATACTTATATTTACTTTCAAATAACCATCATTAATGAATTATATCTTTTAATAATAATAAGTAGTTAGTTTTTTCAAAAATATTTGTTTCTAGTACTTAAATAAAAATTAACTTTAGTATAATATTATGATATTAAAATTATTAATAAGTAAATTAAATTGAACTCATAAAGTAAATGAATAATAGATAAATATTATATTATTTAAGGAAATTTAAAATAAATGAGCAATTATTAAAGTAAAAATGAATACCCCACAAAATATATGGGTATATAGAAAAGTAAATAATAGGCTTGATAAGTAAATTAAATAAATAAATGATAATAAATAAATTTTCATAAATTAAATGGATCTTTAATTTTGAAATAATAGTAAAATGATAATAATAAAATCTTACAATTTTAATGAGTATTTAGAAATAAAATAATAATAATAAATACTTAATCATTATTCTCATCGTACCCACATAAATGGTTCCGACTATATAATAACAAATAATAACTTTAATTATTTAATGCAAAATATTAAAAAACCATGCATAAAATAAAATAGAATTTAGAGCTTTTCAAAGTTAAAGTATCAAACATTGGTCTTCTCACGATTCGAGACCTTATTTTTTATGTCCTCGGACTGTTCTTTATCCTATCATTATCCATTTATTAAGGTCATAAGGTATTGTCCATGAATTTGTCAATCTATTTGTTTGAATAGTCCATTTGCATCATATAATCATTTTCAATTTTGGGTCTCTTTCTAATTGTCTTAATTTTAAATTATTCCATTGTCCAAATAAATATTTATTAAGTATTAATCAATAAGTTTTTATCAAATAATTAATTTGAACTCATTTTATAAGTATTTAGAATTAATCTTATTGTGCTTATTATTTTGTTAAGTCATAATATTTAATCTTAATATTAATTAAGATTTTTCCACTAATTAATCCATAAAATATTTATTTTATAGTATTTTTCTCAAAACCCAATTTTAAATATTTATTTTAGTCATATTAAATATAATTTGAACCTTTAATTAATTTACTAACATCCCAAAATTATTTAATTTCAAAAATAAACTCAATTTATTAATTAATAACAGATTGGTTGAAATTAAAGAGCTAAAATAAGTTTTAGGGGTCAATACCTAAATAAAACAAAGGCGGAAGGACCTAATTGAAAAGTGAAAAACAACTTCAGGGACCACAATGTAATTTGCGCACAGAGGCGCTGTTGGAACGACACCAAAACGGCACGGCCTATTGCATGCACGGTTCGCTTGGCACGCTAGACAACAGCTTCTCTCACCCACGACCCAAATCGAACGACACACGCCAGTACGTTGAAGGACAGGCGTCTGGGCAACCAGACCTCCGAAACGATAGTGTCCTAAAATTTTGTGTTTTCTCTCAATTTTAAGTGCTTACCTGAAATTAGGAGCACCCTAATGAATATTGAGGGGTTAGGGGTCAATTTATAGACCTCAAAAGTGTGCCCAAATAATTTTTAGACCACAATTTTTGAAAAATATCAATTAATCAACTTTAATTATTTTGGGCCAATTTATCAAATCTTGTCTCCCACAATTCTCATCTAAAATTGGTATCCAAAACTTCTAGATAATATTTTCTGATAAGGTTTGATGTTTTACTTATTTATGGAAGTAAATTTGAATTTACGGTTTTATCGTATTTTACCTGGTATGGGTAAAAATTGACCGATTACTTAAACCTAGCAAAATTATACTCAAAATGATCGTTATGAAGTCTAGATTTCAAATTTTGATATTTTATGACTAAATTCTGAGTCTAAATTCTGCGATGGTCAAAATGACCAAATTGCCTTTTGAGTCGAAAATTGCAATATCATACTTAAAACGACCTTATTTTCGACCTGATTATCGTCTAGACATTTAAATCATCAATTTACTTTAGAATAATTTATTCATTAATTTTTGTATATTTAATTACCTCTTTAATCTAATAATTTTAATAAATTACCTTGTAGTTCAGATTAATTTTTGGGCTGTGACAACTCAATCCCCCTAATTTTAAGTTTCGTCCTAAAACTTAACTATTGTAGTTATAGACACTATTATGGTATCATCTCATTTTCATTTATAAATCTATATTTTAAATATTCAAACTTTTGACAGTTATTTCAAATTTTTTAAAATATTAAATGGTAATATTTACTACACCGAGGTATATTATTGATTTAATAATTTACCATTGGTTGTTTTATTTCATCTATTCTGAATTTTTTTTTAGAAATTCTAGTCATCCTAATTAATCTTCTCATATATTTTCTGTTTAAAATCTTACCTTTTTTCT
Source organism: Croton laevigatus (assembly GCA_949640765.1). Lineage (NCBI taxonomy): Eukaryota > Viridiplantae > Streptophyta > Magnoliopsida > Malpighiales > Euphorbiaceae > Croton > Croton laevigatus. The sequence goes on along the minus strand of CATIWJ010157550.1, from coordinate 5,528 downwards.
CTAATCTATTTCAACTTTTATTTCAAGCTTATTTGAAAATAGCAACTTTAGTTATTAAATCTATTTGTATTTTTTATGGTGCTAGCTCAGAAAAAACTAGTGTATTTGAAGATGCAACCAAGCTGTTAGGTGAAGTTTTAGCTAACAAGAAACTTAAATTAGTTTATAAAACAAGAAACTTAAATTAGTTTATGGAGATGAAAATCTAGGTTTGATGGATGCAATTGCTAGAGCTGCGCATAATGGTGGTAGTCAAGTTTTAAGTGTATTGCCTAAGGCTTTGGATAGCAGTGGTTTAATTGCTTCCACTCCTGGAGACAATAAAATATTGGTGTACTCAATGCATGAACGTAAAATTACGATGTATGATCATTCAGATGCCTTCATATTTTTGCCTGGTGGTTATGGAGCAGTGGAAGAATTCTTCGAAGTAGTGACTTGGACTCAATTAGGGATTCATAAAAAACCTATTGGATCACTAAATGTCAATGGATTTTATGACTTAATGTTAACGTTTCTAGACTCGATTGTGGAGAAATGGTTTATGTCAACCCATTCTCGAAATTTATTTATTATAGACTCTAATGTAAATAGTTTATTGGATCGTCCAATGACTTTTAGTTCAATAACAGATCCTATTGTAAGCTTATTGGACTGGTCTATAGGTGAAAGCAGTTAAAAAAAAGAGTAGATTAATTTATTTCATTTTTTTCTTATATTTTTCCTTAATTAATATTTTATACTTATCCATTTTTTTAAATAAAACTTTTATTCATTAATATTGTTTTATTATAGAAGAGGCTGTGATGACTGATTGAATTTCTCAATGATCATTGTGTTTGTGAGAAGATTTAGAAGGTTTTTGGGGTTGCATTATAAGTTAATTCCTGATCAGAGATGGAAACGCCGAATGCTGCAATACAAGTAATCATTCTCTTATTAGCTTTTGCCATGTTTATAGCCATCCAGTATTTTCCCAAACAAGCATGAAACAAACTTTGAGCCAGAAATCGAACCTAAATTCAATCCAATCGCCATTCATTCAAGGTACTCACTTCTTAGCTCGAGCTAGATCCACTCCTAGCAAATCCCTATCGCAAACCCTAGCCAAGAATGCTCTTCTCGAAGCTAAAATGGCAATCTCTCTATCTCTTAGAGACGTTGCTCCTCTCATTCTCAAAGCGCTCGCTCTAGATCTGCTTGGCCACAAAGGACCTGCACTGAAAGCACTCGATTTAGCGCTTTCTCCACCGAGGGATAAATCGCTTGAAGACAGAGATCGAGGAGATTCTTTGCTTAAAAGAGCTGAGCTAAAAATTGCTGTTAATCAGAAATGGCGAGTTGACTCAGTTGTTGAGGATTTAGAGTGTGCCGTTAAACTGAGTCACGAGCAAGAAAAAGCTTACTGTTTGTTTTTTGAGTAAAGTTGTAGGTTATATTATTCAATCAAAGTTGATCAACAATAAAAAGGGGAGGGGGGAACTAATTCCCAATCCCGCAAGTCTGACAAAGAATGTGATTGAATTGCCACACTATGGGCAACCACATTCGCAGACCGACACACAAAACGGCATTCAACATTGCCAATTTCAAAAATTAAACTTTTACAATCAGAAACAATCAAGCCAAAAGATGAATCATCCTGAATATGTGCATTAGCAACAACCTTTACCGCTAATAAAGAGTCGAATTCCAATATTACCGAGTTTTACCCTTTTATTTTGATCCAGCTCAATGCCTCTCGTAAAGAGAGTATTTCTGTATTTAATGCACTCATATGACCCTGCCGAACCCATGTTCTTGTAGCACCAAAAGCTCCATGATCATCTCTACACACCATACCACCTCCCATACTTGACCCATCATTCCGTAAAGAAGCATCCATATTAATTTTCAGTGTACCTGGTCCAACTTCGATCAGCAGGACCAGCACCTACTGACGACACTTCCGGCCTGAATCTACTAGCTGTCCATTCTTGAAGAACACGCTTTGACATCTGAACAACACCCATAGGGGAAGTGTTGTGATGATTCCATACTCTCTGGTTACTTGCAGACCACATAGCCCATAAGATCATCAATATTTCCTCTGCCACCACCACCGTAGCTAATTGAAAAACACTCTCCAACCATAGATGCCAGGAAGTAACCCCTGAGAATTGCCATCCCACACTCGATACCATCCAAACACTTCTAGCATAAGGGCACTGCATAAAAAGATGCAATAAGGATTCTTCACTCCCATGGCATATAGGGCAAATATCATCAACAACCACTCTATGCCTTTTTAATGCTTGTAGACAAGGAAGGACCTCACGGAATAGACGCCAACCAAAGTTAAGAACCTTAGGAGGCACTTTACAACGCCATAACTTCTTCCATAGTAGAGAAGATAACACTTGAGGCATAAATCTAGCCTTCTAAATATATCGATATGCACTCCTTACTGAATAAGCACCCTTCGATTCAAATTTCCAATAAAATTTGTCCTCCACACGCCTATTCGGCAACATAATGGACAAAATAGAAGCCTTATCTCATTCATTAAAAATATTACTGATCAATGACATATCCCACCTACCACCAACAATTAGTTCAGAGACTCTCGAAACCCCTGTCATGATTGGTCGCTCAGAGCTCACAAAAGAACATTCTTTACGGGGAAGCCAAGGATCTCCCCATATCAACGTCGTCTCACCATTGCCAATACGCATGTAAATTCCTGACTTGATTAGATAATGAGTCTCCCAAATGCTCCTCTACAAATAACTGGGATTTAAAGCCAATGAGTATCCAAAAAATTAGTCTTCAGAAAATAACGAGCTTTTAAAACTCGAGCAACAAGAGAATTCGGTCTGACCATGATATTCCACCCCTGCTTTCCCAATAAAGCCAAGTTAAAATCATGAATCCGCTTAAACCCCATGCCACCAACACTTTTCGGAGAGGCCATACGATCCCAAGTCATCCAGTGAATGCCCTTGCCATTAGCTCCTCCTGACTCCCACCAGAATTTGTTCATAATCCCTTCAATCTCATAACAAATTGTCTTCGCAATAATGAAAAGGCTCATAACATAGCTAAGCAATGATTGCAAAACTGTCTTCAACAAAATTTCTTTTCCTGCTCTATATGGCATACCGGATCTCCAAGAGCTTAATTTCTTCCAAATCCGATCTTTCAAAAATCGAAAAACCTCCTTCTTGTTCCTTCCAATATACGAAGGAAGCCCCAAATAAGTATCAAGAGATTCCTTTTCCTCCACAACTAGAATCCCACAAAAAGATATTCTAATTTCACTAGAAGTATTAGCACTAGAAGTAATAGAGGATTTCGGAAGACTAACTTATTGACCAGAAGCACGTTCATATGCTACCAATATATCTTTTAGGGTGCGAGCTTCTGCCTCATTAGCCTTTGTAAATATCAAGCTATCATCTGCAAAAAATAAATGGGAAATAATTGGACCTCCTCTTGAAACTCGACTACCATGCAAAGTCCCCAAATTATTTTGTTTCTGAATCATTTGAGATAATCCTTTAGCACAAAGAATATAAAGATAAGGAGAAAGAGGGTCACCTTAACGAAGTCCTCTGGTTGGATGAATCGGGCCTAGCTGGTTCCCATTTTGAAGAATCCAGTACGAAATTGTAGATAAACAATGATACACCAAACCAATCCAAGTAGCAGGAAAGCCAAACCGAGTGAGCACATCCCTTAACATCCCTTACAAAGGACCATTCCATCTTGTCATAGGCCTTACTAATGTCTAGTTTAATTGTTGCTAAACAATCCTTCCCCCTAGTCCTCCTATGAGTTGAAAGGAATGAAAGGAGGAGTGTGCTTAACTCTTGAACATGACTCCAATATTCCTTTAAATTAAACCTTGAAGATTTGGTCGGAATTAAATTTTAAAATAAATATAAATAAAATAATTACTTTTTTATATATTAATTATTATTTTAATAATTTTTTAAAGCTTCGTTTATAAATTTCATTTTTTAATTAGAAAAACAATAATGTTATTACAATAAAAATATACATTTAAGAGATTTATAAATGCCCGCCGACTATGAAACCAATATATCAGTAAGAAATATAAAAGTTATTGAAAAAAAAAAACATTTCTTGAGATATTATATTTAATTTGATGTTAAAAAGAAAAAAGATATTATATTTAAAAAATTAATAAAAATTTTAGAAAATATTTTTTTTTTTTGAAAATAACCTCATAAATTAGTTAATATATGTGGAGGATTGAAAATGCATAGTTCTTTTTTTTTTTTCTAGTGACGTTCTAGAACAGAACGCTGGCCTCTCTTTATAAGCTAGTGAATTTGATAGCATCACGCATGAAATGGGGACTCACCACTTCTGCTTTGAAATTATTGTCTACTATTTCATTTCTCTTTTTACCATATTTAGTATTATTAATCACTAATTAAGTTGTGAAATATATCAGTTAATTAATTCTATTTCCCCCACCCCCCTTTAATTGTTCATATAAAACTAATAAACTTATTTCCAAATAGTACAATTTAATACATGAAATTTGAAATTAACTGTATCATTTTCTTTGTTAATTGTTTCCAAATAAAACTGTTATACTTTGTTCACTCTTGTCCTTCCTCTAAAGCAATTCAAACATGGGCTAGGCATATTATCGAATAGGTGATGGGTGTGGTAAATAGACAACAGAAATGGGTTACACCAAAAAATATATTTTTTTTTACAAAAGAATATGTATAAGAAGAAGCAAAATAAACAAAATTCATTTGAAACTTTTAAGTAATCAATTACTTTATTTTTCGCATTTGGATGTATATGTTCTTTGAGATATTCTCTTGCATACATGCATTTGTTATATGCCAATTCTGAAATTTTGTTCTTTTATCCTAGATGCTTTGTATTTTATAAAGGAAAATTTATAAAAATCTCCCTGAGTTTTAATAAAGACTAAAAAAATCTCCCTATAGGTTTTTTAAGTAGACAAATTTATCTATATGCTTTAAATCCGTTGAACAATTTGATCATTCCGTCTATTTTTCCTATTAAAGTAACAGTAAAAGAACCCAAATGTAATTTTTCATGCTCTTTTAAAAAGCTCAAGAACTAAGAGATTTTTTTGTATATTTTGTCTTCTTCAACCTTGTATGCTTTTCACCCAGCTCCGGCTTCCGCTCACGCTTCATCTCTGCCACTTCTTCCGTTGCCAGTTGGTTTACCCCTTGCGCCACCTCCTTTGGCTTTCGTTGAATCTGGCCCTCAATTCCTTCAATTAGCAACGGCTCTTCAATGTTGGTCGGTTTGTTATTCAACTGGTTCAATTTCCAACTTTTAATGAAAGCATCGAATGGAACTGCTAATGGAGAAGCTAAAAGCAGTAATAATACAATAACAAACCCCAAGAATAAATCTTTGCTAGGATTTGATATAAATCCATAAATTAGCATGTATACAGTGACGACAATAGCAACAAAACCGAGAAATATTTGAACTCTTCTTTCTCTTCTTTAGCGGCGGTGGCT
>CATIWJ010157475.1:0-10330 GCA_949640765.1 Croton laevigatus | reverse complement strand
ATAGGATAAATTGGCCTTAATTAAGAAAACCTACCAATATCAATTCTGATGTTTTGTTATTAATTGTGCATCCTGATAAGTCAAAGGGGGAGTGTGGATCCTAACCTTTCAATCATATATTTGTTTCTCTAAAAATTATTCGTTTGCTTTATCAACTTAATTCTGTTTCTCAAATAACAGTAATAGTAGTAGTGAAATTGGCTTCTAAACTTTGGTCTCTTGGGATACGATATCGGGACTCCAAGTCCTATACTATTTGATTGACTAGTACACTTGCTAATATTGCTAGGACGCATCACTTGACTTACATTAGTAGAGAGAGAATTTGAAAGAGAGCTTATGAACGTTCACTGTTCTTATTTTATTGAAGCTATGAAAATGTATTTTAATGCTTTATTAATTGCTCAATAAAATATTTGTTGATTCAAATTTTGAATGGTTTGCGTTTTAAAAATTCTTAGTGTAACATTTTTCAATTGAGTTCATAATGATGGAATGATATTGATGGTTGAGTTTTTAATTATGATGTTGAGTTGTTTGGGGAACTTGCTTGTGTTGGATTGAGTTTTAAGGTGAAGTTTGTGGTCTCCTATGCATATTTGATTTTGAGTTTTGAGCCATGCTTGAGGACAAGCATGGGATAAGTGTAGGGAGATTTGATAACTTGCAAATTCAACATGTTTTTAGTCCCTAATCTTGTGCTTATTTGGTATATAATGTGCTTAATTATGAGATTTTATTTAGTTTTTCTTATTTTGATTAGGAATTGTTGGATTTGACAAAAAAAAAAACAAAAAGAGAATAATCGATTGAGTTTTGAACATTGGAGTCAAAGTCAAAGCTAAATGGACATTTTTGATGTTGTCAGGAGTTAGCCTTGCCAAAGGCTAATTGGTGAAGGAAGCACTGCATGCTGGAATTTACCTGTCTGCTGGCCCACGTTTTTAATAGCCATTTTACACTTAAATTATAGTTTAGGAAGGAGTCTTGAACGCTATTTTGCTGTCCACTTTTGTTATATTTATGTGGGGTTCAATTTTATTATTATTTAAGCACAATTTAGGTCTTTAAGAGGGCATTCTATTTTCACCCTCAAAAGTGACGTTTTTATGTTTTAGTTTCTTGGAGAACAGCAGCGTTTTCATGGCCATGTGTAGCTAAGTTTCCTTTTTCAGTCAAGGGTTAATTCAAGGTTGAAATTCTTTATGATTGTGAGACCTTAATGTTCTTTAATACTCTTTGATTAATATATTGTATTTATGTCTTTTCTGTGGCTTGTTAGAAAAATATGTCCTTGTTTATTTTTGTTATTTGATCAAACAGGGCTCGTTGTTCATTTGATAGAAATTTGCATAGCTAATCAACTAGACTAAATCCTTAATTGTTTAGTCGAATTGATATAAGTGGCGATTGACATAACTTGATTGTAACCAGGCTTTTGGGTTATATTAAATGAAGGCATAATCTAATCTAAATGAATTCTCATAGTTTTTGTTGGTTAAGGTAGGGTCATTTTAGTTTTTAATGCAATTGACAAATTAAATCCTTCAGAGTTGTTTGTTGATTAGGATTTGTTATTAGATCTTATCTTAATAACCTAAGATTAAGGAAAAATTAATTAGATCGTCGTACTGTTTTAACTATAACTTGTCTGTAATATTTAATTAAAAAGTTATCCTAGAATCGATGATCAATCCAATAAATTTCATACCGCGGATTACCTTTGACTGAGCTTGTTTCTCATTGATTTTTGAAATTTACTTTTATTGCTATCATAGTTTTGGTTTTAGTCTTTAGTAATAAAAAAAAACCCTTTCTACTTAATCTTTCAGTTTTCTATTTCAGTTCTGGTTAGTTTTAGGCAAGGCTAATCTTTTGGATTCGACCATTCTCATTCTATTTACAAATTTCTTTATTTAATTTGGAATAGCATGTTTTTATTTTCGGTGGATTCGACGCCCATCAAAATGAGGCCATGCAAGATGAGTATAGTGCTCTATTGAAACTGGGACATGGGAGTTGGTACCTAAACCTTCGGGAGTGAATATTATTAATTGTATGTGGCTATTCCGGCACAAACTAACATCTACAAGTGATCTTCAAAGATATAAGGCTCACTTAGTGGCTGATGGTAGATCTCAAGAGGTGGGAATAAATTGTGGTGAGACCTTTAGCCTAGTTGTAAAACCGGCTGCAATTCGTACTGTTTTGAGCTTGGCTATGGCTCGAAAGTGGACTATTCATTAGTTAGACGCTAAAAATGCATTTCTCCATGTTGATCTTAAAGAGACTGTCTATATGCATCAACCTCCAGGTTTTGTGAATCCCAGAGTTTCCAATCATGTTTGTCTACTTCGAAAGTCTCTTTATGGTTTTAAACAAGCTTCAAGGGCATGGTATCAAAGCTTTGCTAACTATCTCATGTAGATTGGTTTTGTGAGTGCCAAGAGTGACAATTCTTTGTTCATAAACAGTCATGGTATAGATATGGTTTGCTGTAATAATGTTAGAAAGAACAAATCATTTAAAAATATTTCTATCCAATAATATAATTCAATTATTAGCCAACTACTGTATACATTGAGTGGTTAAAGAGCATTATTTCTATTATTACACATATGTTATTTCATATATATATGATAATAAAACATCATCTGAATATAATTAAAATAAAAAAATAGTACAATGACAAGTTAGTGAATATCAACAACACAATGTTAATTTTGTGAAACCATTCTGAAATTTTAAGATTGATATTCAAAACAAGAAAATAAAAATCTTAAATATGAAGACTTGAATTTTATACATGATTTTATAATATTTGGTAACCTTTTAAATGACGGTTCAGTTATATTCTTATATCTCTTCTTCACTTTTTCTTATCTTAAATTGTATGACAAGAAAAAATTTATTCTATATCTAAATTACAAGAAAGCAAGAATATTGGAATCAAGAAGAATACTTCACATAACAGAATTTATTCATGTTATTCTCTAAGCTTTTCTTCCTGGTTCATATTTTCTTTTTCTTAAAGTGTATCACAAGAAAATTTGATTCTAGCTTAACAATGAAACTTAAAAAAGAAGGAAAATAAAGAAGAATGAACATTTCATCAAGTGATTATATATAGCATCCCTTTTAATGTGAAAGGTCTTCATAACAATAAATCTTTCATGATATTGTCAATGAGTGGTCACGCCTAGTTGAAAATAGTCTTCTGCCCAATTGTTCATTTCTTCTCTCCTTGGCAATCTGTCAAGGCGTGGTCACGCCTTGAGTGAACTAGTCTATTGCCCATTTTTCACTTCTTCATCAAATAAGTTGACTTTCACATATTAAGCACAAAATCAAGCCTTTTAACAAATCTTTTTGTTAAATTCGAAATCTACCACCTTTATCAAAATAAACACAAAATCCACATTTAAGTCGAAACTTATTAATAATATAAAGCAATTAAGTACAATAAAATGGGATTAATTATTACTTATCAGATATACAAAATTCCCATCAAATAAAGTTTTTCAGTAACTCTCAATATTCAAATAGAAGAAATTAATTCACAATAGCATCGGCTTGGCATCATGGAAATTAAAGGTAATTGTGATTGCTTATTTTTCTGTATATATTTGATTTTTTTTTCCTTAAATTTTTGCAAAACAAAGATCAGTGCTTATAATTTTTGCAAAGTCTGAACTCTGAAGTGAAGATTACAACGGTAATCAGTTCTTTTGATTTCATTATCCAATTTAATTATGCCAAATTTTTAATAGGCTCCATTTAATTTATTCTTCTGTTTAAAGTTGAGCCTGATTTCCTACTACATTAGAATTTTCATTTATTTGTATTTTGAATTTGAAACACATTTGCCCATAATAATATTGGCAAAGACTTGTAGATTATTAATTGATTACATAGATTTAAGGGTGAAGTTGTGTAATAATTAGTGGTTGGAGTCCAGTAAAGGTAGTAAGACCTTTGCTCTCGAGTCCAAACGAACTGAGTTCGAATCCTCTATCCATATCCATGATTAATTACTACTACCTCCGTTTTTATCAATTCTTTATACTGAAATCAGCATTATTAAATTTAAGTTTAGTGTTGATAGTTTAATGAGTTAGGTTAGGTAGATTAAAGTATTATTTATATATAACTTAAGTACAGTAATCATACTTTATAACTAACCTAAAAATACTTTAATCTATATAACCCAATCCATTAAACTTCAATCTAATCATGCTGATTTCAATGTAAAAAATTAACAAAAATGGAGGTAGTATGTAAACAATTCTGTGGCACTTAGCACATTATTGATAATAGCAATTAACTTATGATTAATTAATTAATTACTTACTTAATTTGATAATGCTATGAGTGTTTAGTTAAATGATAATTATTATATATCGATGATTATGATTGTATTTGGCAACATATTATGCACTATTTTTAGCGTTTTAACTCATAATGTAGACTTTGAACTTACCCATCTAATAATCTTACACTTATTTTTCTAATTTACCTTCTTTTCTAGAATTTTGATTAGGTTAGATGGAAGAAGAAGAAGAAATTAATCAAGTTTTGATTGATGTTTGTGAATTAAAAAAGACTATGAACACAAAGAAAAATATTACTTGAATTTTGATTATTCAATTATAGAAACAATTATGTATATGCATCTGTGACTATAGACCTATACCCTTTAAGATAAGGAATACAATATGAACAAAGACTATGGACACAAAGAAAAATATAAGTTGAATTTTGATTATATCCAAGCAGTCCTAATAAATAAGTATCATTTCAGGACTTTTAATTTAAGCATATGGGGGGAAAAAGCAGCCATATTTTGATTGATATTAGCAAGTTAACAAGAACTTTGAGCGCAGAGTTTGAAGTCCTGCAGCCATTATTGGACACATATTGCATCTACAGAGTTCCAAAGCAATTGCGACACTTGAAAGTAGAAGCATACACACCAACGTGTGTCTCTATTGGTCCTTATCATCATAAACGAGATGAGTTAAAACCTATGGAAGAGCATAAAAAAAAGGTACTTGAAATGTTTTCTTGAACGAACAAATAAAAGTTTGGAAGATTAGGTGACAACTGTTGCAAAGAATGAAGAAAACCTGCGCAATAGTTACGCAGAAAATATTGAAATGAGTAGCGATGAATTCGTGAAAATGATTCCGGTAGATGCTGCATTTATTATTGGGTTTTTATTTGGATATGACATATTTAAGAAATCAGGATTGAAGCCTAAGGCTATATATAATGACTTATGCTTGTTTGAAAATCAGATTCCATTTTTCTTTATTGTGGAATTATGTAAGCTGAGTGACCGACGTCCGGGATAAATAAAAAATTAGAGAGCGTGCACTTGATTTTGGAAATTTGGTCTATCCAGTATCCTGCGATGACGCAACTGGGTGGTCGCCGCAGATTAAACACCTACTAGACTTTGTTAGGATTAGTCATCAGCCATCGAAGGAAAGAGAATTTGGAGACTTGCCAAGGCCTAATATGCCCACAGCGATAGAACTGCAGCATGCTGGAGTAAAACTTAAAGCAAGGCCGTATGGAGAGCAAAGCATATTTGACATAAGATTCTGTAATGGAATTCTAGAGATTCCTCCATTTTATGTAAATGGCGATTCTGAAATTCTCTACCGCAACCTGGTAGCTTCGGAGGAACGTCATGATATTGTTGATACGTTTTATAATGACTACATGCGGTTTATGAATTTATTTGCCAACACTCCTTAGGATGTGGAACTTCTTATCCAGAAAGAGATTATTCACAATTGGGAATATGACAGCGAGAGGATATCAGACCCTTTTCGTGGACTAGCTGAAGCTGACGCTGGCGATACTGTTAAAATAAACTTAATTTATTGTGAAAAAAAGTGCAACTAGAACCCACGAAGAGCCACCATGCATTATGGACAAATTGCTGAGATAATGACATTTTTGGTGTTAATTTGAAAAATATTGACATTTTTGGTGTGTTTTAGAATTAATTCCAAGTTGTTAGGTCCCTTCAATGAGATTACGAGATTAAATAAACCATGCAGCGGAATAATAAACAATGACACCAAGATTTACATGGTTCACCCTTAACCGTTTAAGGCTACGTCCACGGGACAAACTCCAAATAATTCTTTCACTATTAAAAATAGTAGGGATACAGAGAGATTAATACAAAAATAGTGGCACTTAAAATGTTTCCCAAAAATACTCAACAATATTTTCTACACCCTAGTTTTAGGAACCCTTTCCTAAAACTCTCTCAATCTCTCTCTCTCTTACAACTCTCTATGTTGTGTTTTCTCATCTTGTTTGCCAATCTACAAATGCTGGAGAAGCCCTCTATTTATAGGGCCAAAACCATGTGTAAACAACCTTCACCATTTGTCAACAATGGTGGCATAGTTGGTAACAATGAAGACTTTAAGTTGACCTTTAGGTGTAGTGGTTGGAGTAGGTAGCATGCATGTCAACTTTCTTTTGACAAAAAGGGCTCTCCTTTTGACTAAGAGGTTGGACTTTCAAGTTGACATTTAAATGGTGGTGGTTGGAGTAGATAACCAACCTTTTGACTAAAAATGGATGGATATTCAACAATCCCCCCCTCCATCCTTTTACCGTAATTCTAGTCTCCATGATGTTGTTTTCCCTTGTTCAAGATTTACGTATAAGGATGAGTTAGCTTTCTCTAAGGTTTTTAGAAAAAAAAAAAAGAAAAGGTATTGAGTAAGGGGGAGCTCAGAACCCTCCACCAAAGGATGATGGTGTCAAGCAGATGGAGCTACAGAATTTTTAAGAAGCTCAATACTTGTAGAAAAGTAGTTGGTATGACCAATGTCCCCCCTGGTGGAGCAGGGGGGGCCAGAGAGCTTTCAAATGGAGTTGTTCCTTTTCTAAGAGAGAAAAGAAAGAATAACCATTCATGTGGAACTCATCTCCACGTATCTCCTTCCTCGGAATCACCATACCGGATGGAATAAACATCATGCAAAGCTCATCTCCATGTATCTCCTTCCTCGGAATCACCATACCGGAGGGAATAAACATTCATGCAGAGCTCATCTCCACGTATCTCCTTCCTCTCGACGAGCCCGACCCAATGATGTAATCAAAATTCACTTCCGAGCAAATTTTTAAATCTCAATTGTTGAACAGAATGAATTTTTCCAAAAAAAAAAAAATTTTCTGAAAAATTTTGATAAGCTCTACCTGGCTCTTATACCACTTGTTAGGTCCCTTCAATGAGATTACGAGATTAAATAAACCATACAGCGGAATAATAAACAACGACACCAAGATTTATGTGGTTCACCCTTAACCGTTTAAGGGCTACGTCCACATGACAAACTTCGAATAATTCTTTCACCATTAAAAATAGTAGAGATACAAAGAGATTAATACAAAAATAGTAGCACTCAAAGTGTTTTCTAAAAACACCCAACAATATTTTCTTCACTATTTTCTGCACCATAGTTTTAGGAACTCTTTCCTAAAACTCTCTCAATCTCTTTCTCTCTCTCTCTCTCTCACACACACACAACTCTCTATGTTGTGTTTTCTCTCCTTGTTTGCCTGTCTACAAATGTTGGAGAAATCCTCTATTTATAGGGCCAAAACCATATGTGAACAACCTTCACCATTTATCAACAATGGTGGCATAGTTGGTAACAATGGAGACTTTAAATTGACCTTTAGGTGTAGTGGTTGGAGTAGGTAGCATGCTTATCAACTTTCTTTTGACAAAAATGGCTCTGCTTTTGACTAAGAGATTGGGCTTTCAAGTTGACATTTAAATGGTGGTGGTTGGAGTAGATAACCAACCTTTTGACTAAAAATGGATGGACATTCAACACAAGTTTGGTGTGTTTTTGGTTCGTTGACCAAATTTTTTTTCCAATGCACCAGTCCAAATAACGCATTGAAGAAAAGTCATTGCCAACCATTTATGTGGTGCACATACCACTTTTTATTTTTTTTTTCCTTTGTGCCACTTGAACTGGCGCAAAATGCAACCTTTGTGCCACATTAAAGAAATATTTTCTTATCACTGAAAGTGGAAGAAATAGAGTTATAAATTAAATGAGCATTTCAAAAGTATTTGCTAGTGTGGCATGAACAAACAAGTGGTTTCTATATAAAAAAATTAAAGGCGAATATTACTTTACATCTGGTAGCAATAAAAAATTAAAAGTTCTAGAAAAGCAAGTACTATTTTAATAAATTTATTAATTTTTAATTCATTAAAATGGATATCATATTGAAACAAATATTTAGCAAATTTGAAATTTGCAAATCCAAATAGCAATAGTATTGAATTTAGCTTCCCGAGAAATTCGTTCAATTAAATTATTTATAAAGCTCTATAAATTATTTGAAAATCATTGAAGGATTGAGAATACCCAAAAATATAAAAATTGAAATTCTGGGAAAAGTATTTGATTGATCATTAGATGTTAATATTATATTTAAACATGTCATATAATTATTTTGGTTATATTTTTTGTTAAACTTATATTATATCAAATTTTTTATTTATATGTTATCATAAAACTTTGCTATTTGATTGGATATGCTAATTAAAAGCATATTTGTTAAAAAAAAAATTCATGATTTCACATATCCATGTAAAAATATGAATTTTACAATTATTATGGTTATAGTATTTAAAATCTTGAAGAGTTTGTCACTATCAAAAATTTTTTAAATAAAAAATTTTGGGATAAAATGATATTTGATAATGAAACTTTTAATCGGTTTGAAGTTCGAACATATCATTAATGAATTTGTGCAATGAGAAAAATTATGCTATTTGAAAAATAGTTGAACAAACCATTTGCTCTTAAAATGCCAAATTTTAGTGAAAAATGTGCATTAATATATCTTGCTAGCTTATTTGATATAATATTTCTATATATATTTATTAACAAGATATGCTTGCTTTCAACATGATTCCATTAAAATAAAATTAATTTTTTTATTTGGATATCTTTAATTTATGATAATTATAACTATATTATAGATTCGCAGAATTTTATTTATATTTTACTAAGTATGATTTATATATTATCTTCGTTCCAAAATAATTAAGACTTTTAGTATTCACCCTTATTTTTTTCCTATAATTTTTTTCTCATTCTACCCTAAAAAATAACCAAACACATTAACTCAATATAAAAAGTGAACCTCACATACACTAAAAACAAATTACATCTATTACAAGAGAAATGGCATAAGTATCCTAATTCAACAAAAGTATCAAAAGTTTCAATTATTTAAAAACAGGATTTCGCCCTAAAGTCTCAATTATTTTAGAACGGAAATAGTAATATATTTTTCTTTATAATTTATAAGTAAGATGTAGTTTTGTTCAATATGAAAATATTGAAATAAAGTTAAGTATTTCTGTTAGAATATCCTTAGTGATGATTATTATTTGGTTTTTCTAGTAAAGCTTTTTAACAAGACATTATTTTTACGGTGTGTTCAAGTAAAGAATTCCTTCCCTAAATTTTTTGTTTATCAGGTTTTTATTTAGTAAGGTTTTAACAAAGCATTCAAGAGGAGTGTTATAAAATAAGTTGATATTTTGTACACCAAATATTTAAAATGTCTTACAAGTCAAATTAGACTTATTTCTTATTAAGTTAGAAATTCTACAATATAATTGGCTATTGCGCCTGTAAATAGAGAAGTTTATGTAAACATATATACATAATCAATCATATTAGGATCTATTATCCTCTATATCTTTTTCTATGCTCTCCTCTCTCTTTCATTCTCTTTTAGTTATTAGTTTTGTTTTACAACTGATATGAATTTTTATCACTTTTATTTACATTTTTAATTTAATGTCTCCATCTATTATGTAATTTTATCCAATGTAAAAAAGTGTATAAATTAATATGTTTTTTTTTTTCTTTTATCATCAAATTTTTATAAAGATCAAAATAGTATCATTTTAATAACTGCATATTAATTGAGCTTATTTTTTTTTAAATAAATTTTTGCGAATAAGAACAAGTTTTTATAATTTATCAACTCATAAATTACGGGAAAAGAACTCCATTAATTCTTCCATTAGTTCCGCAGATATCTACTAACTAATAGTCAAATTCGTTCGCAGATGGTCCTGGAAAACAGGGAGCCTCCATTGATTAGAACTTAGTTATGCAGCTTTGTATACCTGCTACTTTTAAATATCATTAATAAAATCTTCTGCTTATCAAAGAAAAAAAAGCCAACTAGCTATGAAGAACATCATGAAGAAGAAGAAGGACATGACGACGTATCATCTTTCTTCAACAAA
>CATIWJ010157471.1:0-12918 GCA_949640765.1 Croton laevigatus | reverse complement strand
AACGAAATTGAATAGTTACATTTAACCAAACATATGACAAATATAGTGTTTTGTCATTTACAATACAATGGAATTTAACCTTAACCAAATATATATAACAATAAACATAACAACAATATTTTACATAATAATAATAATAATGTTCAACAGGTAAAAAGGAGAATAACAATTCCATGTTTATCAAAAGGAAAAAAAAAGAAGGCCTGCATTTGATAAATGTGACGGCCTACATGTTCAAACGAGATTTAGGCATAAACGCTTTTTCCTTAGATGATATCAACTCCAACCTCAACAGCAATCGATTGAAATTCTATATTATAAAAAAGATAAAAATTACAAAAGTCAATACATTATAAAAATAAATAATGAGACAATATTTGAAATAAAATATATAATAATCAGATATCTTTTTCTAGTTCTTCCAAATGGGAAAAGTTTTCTTCTAAATCCATAGAAATTCGGTTGGATTTCTTAATCCAATCTTGGGTGCAAATGTGAGCTTGTGCCATTTTCGGAGTTAAAGAACTCCGAAATGGATCAAGTATTCTCCCTCCCGTACTAAAACAAGATTTAGAGGCAATAGTAGATATAGGAATTGCAAGAACATCTCGAGCCACTTGTGAAAGTATAGGTAAGCGTGCACTATTCTCCTTCCACCAAAGTAAAATATCAAAGCCTTCAACTGTAATTAGTGATTTCTAGAAGATTTTTATTAAAATATTGATGATAAATTTTTATATAACTCTGGATTTGTTGGATGTTATTTAACTAAGCCCCTTTAAATATTTATGCCTAAAAGAAAACTACTACTTGTTAATGCTGTCTTAACTGTAATTAGTGATTTCTAATTACCAAATTGAGGGAATTTACCAAGCTCAAATGAAACATCAACCATACATCGTAGAAAAAAAACGTATAAAAAAAATTGAAGTACCGAAAAGAACTAACCTCAACCGAAAACGAGATCCACCCACAATCAATAGATGTTGGTCAGAACTTCAAACAGAAAGGGCAAAGGAAAGAAGAGACTCTGAGAGGCAGAATGACATAAAAAGAGAGAGTGATAGAGAGAATTAGCCGGAGTAGGACATTCCATAAAAATCTTTATGATCCGCTAGCTGGTGGTCCTCTAAAATCACATTTTATCATCGGAAGGAGGTGGTGTCATGTTGAGAAAAAACTCATAAAAAAGCGGCTTTGAAAGTAAGTCAAGATTTAGGTTTTGAGACAAAGAAGAAACGAGAGACAAAAAAGAAAAGAAAAGAAAAGGAAATAGGAATAAAAGTAATAATTAAACAGGAATAAAGTTAAGCCTAGTATCAACCAAATATATTTGTTTGTCCACGGCCCAACATAAGAAAAATATTTTAAAAAATTAATATTTGTCCATAAGTAAGATAAGAAAAAATAAAAAATAATAAAAAATATGAATAAAAGTAAACTAACAGTATCAACCAAGATTCGTTACTTTTTTAAACGTGAAATTCGTTAAATCGTTAAAAAATTTTCTTCTAGCGTGAAATTTCACGATTTCCCGAATTAAACGAAATATTTTACGATTTAACAATTGGTTAAATCGTAAAACGTTAAAAATATCGTGAAATTCGTTAAATCGTAAAATTTTACATTTTACCGTTTTCATTTGAACACCCCTAGTTGTGAGAAGTAACATCCCTCCTCAATCCAAAAAAAATGCATTTTCCTTAATATAATTAAATATAATTTCTATTTTATCTTTAATTTTATATTTAAAATTTATATTTTAGAGATATTTAGGACATTTTAATATTATTTTTATTAAATAATTCTAACTTCCTAATAGTTAGTAAAACTATCCAAACTATATTTATCTCAAACTTATGGAGAAATAACTTCCCTCCAAATGTATTTTCCGAAAATTTAACTTCCTGGAAAGTAAACCATTTGAAACAAACAATGCCTTCAAAATAATTATAATAATAAGAGCACCCTCAACAGTAAAAGATGTTGCAATTCCTTTCACCCAATTATCTCCTTCTTCCTTTAATCTCTCGTGGCTTTCAGTAAATAATTTTTTAGGAAGTTCCCCATCACGATTCTCAATTTTTCGGACTTTAGGATCTACAATACTTTCCACTTCCTACAATGCAATCAAAATTACAAAAACTGATTGCAATTAAAATTACAAATGTCTACTTAAAGTTGTGAATCATTACCTCATACGTACCATTTGTTGTGAATCATTACCTCATACGTACCATTTCAACTCGCTTTGCATTTGTAAACTAGGACTTAAAATTTGAGCAAAAAAAGTCTAGGAAGCCAATATTGCTACAATATGTAATGAGCTGTTCCAATTCCTATCTAGGCTATTAATTTCCTTTTCCTTACGTTTACCAATTGAATATACAAGGCTGAAACTTTTCCTAGCTTGTCGATATTGAATTGCATGTTGAATGATGCTTCTTCTTTAATGCGAGTGTGAAAGCAGAATTGGATTTTTTGGAAAAAAATGGATCACAAGATTGCACAATATGAACAAATAGAGAGAAAGAAAAGGAGACGGCGGCTAAGAAATATGAGAAATAAAGGATGAGTAGGGTTTCCAATACAAGAACCTGAATTCTACAACAAATAAAACAAAAATAAAACAAGGCCCAGCAAGTCTAGCAAGGCCCACTAAGATTATTTGTAAATTATTAGTCAACAAAAACGGTTATTGATACTTGTATATATATGTACAGACAGATACAATAATATATGAGATTTTAACTACTATCTCGATCTGAGAAGCTTTCATCATAAACTTTTCTTTCAATTTCTGCTCACAATAACGTCATCATAATTTGGCCAAAGTTGGAGATGTGCAATTTAGGCGATTTCTTGGTCTAATTTCATTAGAAACAGGCCAACGATCAATACTCATCAGCTTTGCTTATGATGTCTATCGCTTTTAGTACAAATTCTATCTTTTTGGCTTCCGAAATAATGATTATTGATTTATGCTTAATTTTTATTATTCGTGAAGAGAAAACAAAAGCAAATTGAGAACCAGAGAAAATTCTGGAATTGTATATTTCTGTATATTATTGTAATGTACATGACGATGGTTCTTTTTATATACACAAGTGAGCTTATCCAGTGTTGTCTGTACAGTATACTAACTTAGTGAGTTTACATATTTACATTATAACAAATGGGCTTGGGTCAACCCGTTTCTTTTGTATCTTTAATCCCAGAGCTTATCTCGAGTTGCCTGAAAGAAATTTAGATGTTTCTAACATATGACTCAAAAAGGTCTCCAGTTGAACACAATGATTTCTAACATATGACTCAAACAAATACGAGAAATGAAAGGCTGGACAAAGAAATTTAGATGTTTCTAACATATGACTCAAAAAAGGTCCCCAGTTGAACACAATGATTTCTAACATATGACTCAAAAAGTCTCCAGTCGAACACAGTGATCGTAATTTCATAAATTCCCAAAATCAACACAAGTATTTTCGAAGCACAATGATAATCAACAATGGTATTTTTTCCCAGTGATAAAAACCAATGAAGAAGCTACAAGTTTTAGTGCATGAACACATGTAATGCTGTAAATTGAAAAAGAAAACCGCAAGAATCCTAGTGGTACTTTCGAAGTAAAATGAACTTTTCCCATTTTACTTTTACAGCCCAGTAATTATAATTACGTTATGCTAATCCCCTTCTGTTGTCCACATCCATGATCAGAGACCAATTCCCCTCTTCACTTCACTACAGTAAGCAGCATGTCAAGTATTTCATGGTATAACATCTCTTGTTGTCAAGCATTTCATGCTATAACCTCTCTTGTTGTTAGTTTCCTACTACGATATGCATGAGGGGCAATTTTGGAATATATTTATTTATGTTGAGCAATATTAACTAAAAGTACTATTTTGCTAATTTACATATTTTGAGCTATTTCACTATATGAATCTTTAAAATGTGCTATATATCTAAATCTCTCATTAAAACATGCATACATGAAAAGTTTTATATTTAAAATACCCAAATTTAGAAAATAAGGATGAAACTAAAAATAGGAACAAAGTCCAACTCAGTTGGTATAGCATTGTTATCTTAGACCAGAGGTCTAAGGTTCGAATCCCACTCCCCCCTCTCCTCATAGGAATTAGGATATATCTATCCTAAAAAAAAAAGGATGAAACTAAAAACAAGTCTTTTGTAATATGACACAAATGGGTTAGCTAAAAACTACTATTTCTATAATTATTAACATTCCATCGTTCCATATAAGAGTAAATTTATTTAAATAATAGTAAGTCATGGATAGTTGGTGTAAATAATAAAAGGTAAATAGTAAATAATAATTATAAAAAGTAAAATATTAATAATGAATGTAAATAATAACTGGTGAAAAAATATATTGAAAATACTAGAGAAGACAATTAGTATACGGAAGTTCACCAACATAAATTTATTAGGTTTAAAGTTTGTATGATGACAATTTTAGCTACTTGGTCAAATGAAAAATACAAATGTTCAATATGGGTTAGAAATTTCTCCAGACGTCCAACAAATTGTATGGAAGAAATTAAGCTACTTGACATTAGGAAAATCAAATCAACTATATGGTTCCAGGTTATTTTTCATTTGAAGCACCCTTTCACCTATAAATATGAAGGATTGCTAAGCCAAAATCACAACACATTAATCGAAAATCTCCATTAAATGTCCGTGAAATTTTCGCTAGATTAAATGTTCTCACCTCTTAAATTTTTTTTCTAATTGAATTTTCTACTAATCCCATTAAAGAAGAAGAATTTATGTAGAATGATGAGAAACTCTTTAAATATTGAATTTGCTAAATATTGAAAATTTGCGAATATTGATTTCCACCATTTTCGTAATTTATAATTCCTTCCCTTGTTCACTTTTAGTCAAGGATGAGGTACATCAATATTCTCAAATCTAAAACCAAAATCATTAACACCGCCAAAACATATGTATATGAAATACGAAGATGATTGATTACATTAAAAGTTTTGAAAATTTCATTTAAGCTAGAAGACTTATAATTATAAAGAGATTTAAATAATAAAGTCAACATTTTCATTTTCTGCTATATCTTGAACAAAGAAAAGAAAGAGGAAAAGAGCAAATCAAATTGGGGCATAGTTGGTTATCTTACTATTCACGGAGATGGTATGATGTAGAAGTTTCAAATTCAATTTCTATCATACCTAGCATTAATTTGGTGCTTAGGGGAGAGTTATCCCAGCTATGTAAATCACATTATGACACAGCGGAAATAAATCAAAAACAAAGATAAATCTATTAACTGTTAATTGATCTAATCAATGTCAGAAAATAGCTTCTAAAATTTATTGATTGAAAGGAATACTAGAATTTAGGCATCTAAACAAAAATTTGGGGAAAAACGAAATTAGGGTTATAATTCATCCAAACTGCCCTCAAAGGTCTCCAAAATACATATAAATAGCAAAACATAAAAACCCTAATATGAAACTAAAAAGGAAATAGAAATTCGAAATTATGAAATTAAAGCAAAAACTGAAAATCGCCAATTTGGAGGCCCAAACAATGGAATTTGGCCGAAAAGCGACGGACATCACAGCCAAATGGTGTTTATTTCGATCGTTGGCCCATTTCTGATAGGGTTAGGCCCAAAAAGTACAAAAATTGCATACTCGAAGCTTGGCCGCAATTTGCTGCAATGGCCTACGCCGACTTGCTATCCAACTTCTCCAAGAATTCCAGCTCTGCTTCCAATTCTGCATCACATTGTTATCCATCCATTAGTGATCTCCTTTATATTAAAGAAAAAGAGAGAGAAAAATGATAGGAAAGAAGAAGGAAGGGGAAGGGTTATCATATGTTTTGAATTTTTTTGGCCAAAATCATTTTTTGGCCCCTGTACTATTGTACTTTGGGATTTTTAGCCCTTGAATATACTAGTGGGTTAGCCTATGTACTATTAAATAAAGGTATTTTAGGCCCCTTCGGCTTGCTAGTCTTTTTTCCGGCGACAAACCTTGCAAATGAATATACCAAATTGAAGCACTCGATGTAAGGATTCCAAATCCGGTCTCATATTTGTCATCCAACCACCGGAAGACATCGTTTTACATGTTTAAATTTTTTCTTCAAAACATTAAACACATTAAAAGAGGTCTTCCAGTGGTTGGACGATAGATATGAGACCAGATTTGAAATCCTTAAATCGAGAGCTTCAATTTAGTATACTCATTTGCAAAGTTTGTCGCCGAAAAAAAATGGGTCAAATGGCAGGCCGAAGTACCTTTATTTGGCAGTACAGGTGTTAAAAGTGCCCACTAGTGTACTCATGAGCTAAAAGTCCTAAAACGCAATAGTACACGGGCAAAAAATGATTTTGCCCGAATTTTTTTATTTAACTTACATTATTATCATGCTCCTATATGGGATCATGATCCTGACACCAGCGGCCCATTTATAAAAACATTGCTAGGAATCGGTTTCTTGGTAGAAATATTCCAGCACGTGCAGCTGCAGGTGTCGCTCAAGTCCAGCAGGAAGCAAGCTGGTCGGCGTTTGTAGATGCTTCGGTTTTTGCTGCTTTTAATTTGGTCGGTTTCGGCTTTGTGATTGAATATGGAGAAAGAGCTTTTTCTTCGGCTGTGTCCGGTTACGGCGAGGGTGGTCCCAACCCAGCGTTGGCGGAGTTTATGGCTCTAGAAGAGTGTCTTTTTTATGCTCTTGACTCTTTATTGAAGGCGAGCAGTATTTTTATTTTTTGCCAAAGATTATCTTTTGCAGTTCACTTTTCTGTTTTAGATTTTTTTTAGTTTGGCATGGTCGTTGTTGATTGTAAATCTATTGTTATAGATAGACCAAATATTAAACTTTTGAATTCGATGTCAGAAGAAAAGGTGTGCTAATTTCTTGGCTCGGCCTCTATTCATTGCATTATGTTCCACTTATGAATCAATATTTCTGACATTGTTCAACATCTTTATTGAAAAAATAAATATAACGAGTTTTTCTTTCTTAAATGAAAAAATTATTTGTTAAAATATTACTAATAGTTTCATGAATGCTATACATTGCATTCACATATTATATTTTATAAATTTTAGAATTTTTAGCCAATTTTTCAAACAAGTGTAAAAATAAACAGTTAGAATGATTTTCTGCAAAATTAGGCATAAAAAATAAAATAATTTCTATTTAAAACACAAATAATAATCTGACAATACCTTGCAATGCATCTGGACACACAAATAGTATATATATATATATATTTTTGAATTAATTAAAAAAAATTAAAATTAAAATAAAATATTGTGTAAAAATTAAAATAAAATAATATATATAGTACTTAAACATGTACAACTTAAGAAAGCTAATGAAGGGAAAAATACAAAATGTCCTATGATTGGAGGTAATAAACTATTTGTTCCTATAATTTTAAAATCACTTGTACCACGGAGATTGCTTCAAAATCACTTGTACCTATGCTTCGGTGATTGTTTCAATCCGTAATGTGACTTTACAAGTTTGATAAGGTGGCACTTCAAATGTCTCACCTAAAATTCATGTTCGGTTGATAGAATTTACTTAAACATGTAATCAATTTCACAATAACTACCAAAATAGAGTTTTACTTAAAATTTCGCACTTAAAATTCAAGTTGGATTGATAGAATTTACATAAATATATAATTCAATAGAAATATAAAATGGCCTTCTATTTATAGCCAATTCTCAAGCCTCATTTCCTATATTTCCCCGATCTGGGACTTGTTACCAGATGCAAATATTACCTCTGTTTTTATCAATTTTTTACATTGAAATCAGTATGATTAGATTCAAGTTTGGTGTTGATAATTTGATGGCTTAGATTAGGTAAATTAAAGTATTATTTATATATAACTTAAGTACAGTAATCATACTTTATAAGTAATCTAAAAATACTTTAATCTATCTAACCCAACCCATGAAACTATCAACACCAAACTTGAATCTAATCATGCTGATTTCAGTATAAAGAATTGATAAAAACGGAGGTAGTATAAATTAAATATTACAAGTTGAGTTTTGCAGCCTCAATTTGCAAAACTAGAAATAATATTTAATTCCCAAGTGGGAATTGAGCCACACAACCGACAAAGATATTTGGTAAACGCATATAATGATCACTGAACATTTATTCAACCAATAGTTTTGAAAGTATAAACTTCAATAAATACAATTGTAAATTAAAAAACACTACTCTAGCTTCATTTTCCTAACATACTCTAGCTTCATTTTCCTATCAAAGATCTTAGATCTATAAGTGGAATTGAAAACATCTTTAAGTAGAGGAAATTGCAAAGATATGAAAGCAACGACAGGACTAATAGCCAACAAACAGATAGGAATGATGAGTTTGAGATCTCCATGAAGCATTATTACGACAGTAGCACAAAAGCATATCATCATGGCTGCAATAGAAATGAAAAGACTAGAAAGAGCAATGATCAATTTTCTAGGTAATGACTCAAGAAAATCGTCTTCTTCATAACGTGCAGTTAAGATTCCCAAAAATGTCAAAACTGATGTTGAAGAGAAAAATAGAGAAATTGCATCAGCTACAATATAAACCTTGAATGCCCATTCATTTAAAAATATGGGAAGTCCAGTACTTGAATTGTTACCACCAGGAACTGTGAATGCTGCAGTAAACATGATTGTAATAATAAGAGCACCCACAACAGTGGAAAATTTTGCAATCCCTTTACACCATTCCTCTGCTTTTCCCTTTAACTCCTTGTGGCTTTTTATAAATTTTTGGCGTACATCTTTGATTATGTGATCATGAATGGATCCTCGTAGAAGAGAACGAGGCACATTTTCCACTTCCTAGGATGAAATCAAAATTACAAAAACAAAATGGAAATTATGTAAAGGTATTAAATGCAATAAGTACCTTAAACCATTTCAATTCGCGTTGCATTTGCAAAGCTGGACTTGAAATTTGAGCTAGTACTGTTTCAGATGGCAACATTCCCGCTGTCTCTAATGAGTTTTCATCTACAAGAACTTGTTCATATAAATGGCTGAGAATTTTTCCTTGTCGATGTTGAATAACTTGTTCAATTAAGTTTCTTCCTTCATCATTACGGAAGTTAAACGCATCAATATTGTGTTTTAGCACCTCAATAAAGATTTCTACTATTCCATGCTCGGCAGCATTGAATAAGGCTTTTTTCACGTATTCTGAGCTGGCACTTGGCATGTTTTGAAATGCAAGACGTAAAAGTTCCGTTGCAAAGCAGTGGTTTAACTTCAAATCATATATTTCCTTGTACCCTTTGAGCAAAATCAAAATAAAATTAAATAATGAACTCAAACTTGATTAGCATTAAAAAGTTGAAGAAATGAAATTAAGGGAAAAACTTGGAATATGCTCACCAGGTATTTGTTTGACACTTCCACTTAAAGAACTCCAGAGCCTCACAAACACTGCAATATTTTTAACTTCATCAGTTGAAGTTTAATGTATATTACTTGCTCCCTTCGATTAACTTAAAGAAAGATTGATAAACTCATTATTTAAGGCAGGGGAAAAAATGAAAATAAAATTGTATTCCTAATACCTTTATAGAAAATGTGGTTTATGGTTAATTTGTTCAGATCGAATTTCATTAAGGGTATCATAATAATTTTATAGCAGTTTTACTTTTACTAAATGCAAATTTCTTTATATAAATTAAATGCAGTAATTTGATTATTTTCTCTAAATAAATCGAATTTTAAAAGGAAAAATGGTAAATAAAAAAAAGAAAGCATTTTATTTTGGTATTGTAAATTTATAAAAACTTAAGTAATAACTTAAAATATTCATATTGTAATCAACATGATTTTCTAAATCGATATAAGGTATAATGTGTGTTTTAAAATAAAGAGTAAATAAATTATAAACGGATTGTAAACATATAAAAATGGGAAGTGATATATATATATATATATATATATATATATATTAAATTGAACTTCATTTTTTCGAATATAAGCAAAGATGTTGTATTAATTAATAGTTCAAAGCTACAGCAGAATGGCTACATTGAAGTTAATAAGGGCTAACAAAATAAGATGACACATAATTACATTAAGGTTATACTAAATAATATTTGATCAAAGTAGGAACCACTACTAAGTTTTATTTTATTTTTATTTTTTATTCAAAAATTAAGAGAGACTAAATGTTTTGAATGAATTAATAAAAATTACATAATTAAATATTGACGATTCTGATAAATATCTATCAATTAAAAATACAAAATAACACATATAATTTACGTTAGAAAAATCATACCTTTCTGTAAACTTTTGCTACTATTTATTTGGCCAACTTGTGGTGTTCTTTCTTCGGCCTGAGGAGTAGTCGGTAGTTGCTCTTGTTCCATTGGTATTCTTTCTTCCGCCTGAGAAGTAGTCGGTAGTTGCTCTTGTTCCATTGGTATTCTTTCTTCCGCCTGAGAAGTAGTCTCCATTGGTTTTTCTTCTTCTACTTGAGGAGTAATCGGTAGTTGCACCCGAATAACTTTCATATAATATAAATTAAGTTAGTACCCGTATAGCGCTTATTCTACCATATATATATATGAATTATAACAATGTGATAGTGATTACTTGAGTATATCCAGCGTTTCCAAAATATCAAATGAGTGCTGCCGTGAAATATAGTTGGCAGTGATTACTTTTCTGACAAATAAGACAAAAGTATTTCTTCTTTGGACTTGCCATCTGGACCAGTGGGTTGCAAATGGTTCAATAAATCCAATGTAAGATCTTGCATTATCAAAACAAATGATAAATTTATTATTGGTAAAAAGTTCAAATTTGTTAAACTATAAATTAAAAAGAAAAAAAACTAATTTTGATCTCTAATAAATATATATTGTGATTTTATTATAATGAAAATAGTATTTCTTGATTGGATAAGACTTAAATTTATTGTAAAAAATATCAAAATCTTACCGAAGAACTTGTGGATAATGGAAAATCCGAGCAAGTTATATCCAAACCTAATGTTTTTGCTAAGCTGTTTAGGTGGAGTTTTTGAATATAAATACCAAGTCACGTCTCTGTGTCCATGCAGACATGCAGTTAAAACGGGCAAGGATCCAAAAAAATTTATGTAATTCCATAGTTCCATACGAACATTTGCTTTTGCATGTTTAACTGCCTTAAATAGAGGCAACTTATCTACATCTGAATAAATCCTTTGTTCAGCTGCGTCGGGATGAGACTGAAGAAAGTTTTTCACAGCATCCAAATCTCCACTCCTTATCGCCATGCACAGAGGCTCAAAGCTATCATCTTCACCTGCAAATGACAATAACCAGTTACCAACTCTTCATTTCAATATAAAAAATTATCAGTTAAAGTTTTATCAATATTTAATCCAATACCTATAAAATAACATATCATAATAATTTCAATAAATTATGTGTTTTGTCCTCCACCATATGCCACTATTTTTTGTCAGATTGCACCGAAATTTCAATAATATTATTGATTGTTAATTCAATGTATTTTAGAGTTAATCAATATTATTTATTATTTCCTAAAAAAATATTATTTATTATTAATTTATTAATAAATAATAAAAAATCATAACCACTAACCAAAATAAATTTAAAATTATTATTTCTAAAATTAACTAATTTAAAAGTTTTAAATATTAACATTGTTAATAATTTATTTAGAGTCTTAAAAAAAAATTAAATTGAATTGATTTAAACATAGAAAAATTATATTTAAATATTGTTATTTATACGTGAAAACGTAATTCAATCGAATATTATTTATATAAATAATAATTAAAGAGCTAAATTGAGCATTAACCCATATTCTTTTTGTCCTTTTCCTCTTTCTCCTTGGCCCTCCGCTACTCCTCCTCCTCCACCTCCGTTTACTTCTTGTTTAGATTCTGAGTGTTGCAATATTTCTACCAGAGTATTCTAACATAGTTTTAGCCGAATCAAGTTGTTCAATTAGAGAAACGATTTTCTGCAGCAAGAAATATGCATTGCAAGTACAGCAGCTGCTTTCTTTTTCCTTTTTTTTTTTATGCCCAACTTTAAAATCAGCTCCAATATCTCCTTTAGGAGATACAGTAATGTTGGAGCGTCAATGCTCTGTGTGCTTCTTTCTTTCGGATGAGGTGTGGGTTTATTTAACAATTTGCAAATTCAAGTGTAAGTAATTAATTACCCATGCAATTCTAGTTTGGCTTTAACTTTGGATGTTTTATCTCAAGAAGCTCATTATTGTTCTGTTCTGTTTTGATTTTGAATTTTGAATTTTAATTTTTTTTTATGTAATTTGAAGTTCTATAGTTTTTTTTTTTTTATTAATGGGTTTTGGATTCACTTAGCTACACCATGTTAAGTTTTTTTTTTTACATTAAAAATGATTATAAATAAAAAATTAATTTGATGTTAAAAAAAAATATAGAATTCGCATTAAAGCTCAAAATTAATTAATTTGTCTAAATTTAAGATGCAATTAATTATAAAAATTAAAAAAGAGACGAATTAAATTCACGGACAAATTAAAGACGTACCTTCCCCCTCCTCCTCCTCCTCCTCCTCATCTTCTTCTTCTCCTACTTCCTCATCGTCGTCATCGTTCTCTTCATCTTCATCTTCTTTAGATTCTAAGTGCTGGAATCTTTCTGCCAGGGTATCCCAACATTCTCTAGCCGAATCAAGTTGTTCAATCAGAGGAAACACTTCTGTGGAGCAAGAAATCTGCGTTGCATGTAAAGCAGCTGCGTTGTTTTTCTGCCAAGCTTTAAAATCAGCTTCAACCTCACTTTTATCAGATACAACAACGTCCCATAAATCCATAGCTATCAAATAGCTCTTCATGCAAATACTCCACATTCTATAATTAT
>CATIWJ010157452.1:0-26167 GCA_949640765.1 Croton laevigatus | reverse complement strand
AGCTATAAACTCAACATCTTTGTTGTGAGTGTTTGTTGAGTGATCCTTAAACTCAACATATAAATGTTAGATAGTTCTTGAGTGAGCTTTAAACTCAAAGATTGTAAAGTTTGGAGTTAGCTATAAACTCTAAGTTTGAGGGAAACTTGCAAAACCTCTCTTGTATTCTTATTGAAGAATAGTGGAACCCAATTCCTTTCTAGGATTGGAGAAGTGGATGTAGGCTAAGAGATTGAGCCGAACCACTATAAATTCTCTTGTTCATCAACCTATCTTTTAATCTTCTTAAACTTCCATCAAAGTTTCAATCCACCACATTCCGCAACTAATCCTAAATTTTATTAGCCAACTAATTCACCCCCCCTCTTAGTTGCCCCAAGGGACCAACATCAATATCACAGTTCTTAACCCTACGATGCATCGTATTCTTATCACTAGCATTCTAAAGCGAGCCACATGAGCATTAAACAAGATACACATTTATATATATATATATATATATATATATATATCTGCAAATTCATTCCCATTACTTGAATTTCATACTCAATCAATTTCTCATTCCATAATTCTCATATCCAATACACGTCATCATGTGTTTAACATTGATATCCAAAAACCAAATCTCTTTTCATTTAAAGTTCCTTAAAATTACGTTTGAAAACTTTTCAGAATTGATAGGTAGCGCGAGGCTTCTCTGGGGTGTTTCCTTTGCGAGCACGGCCACCACATGGTATGTGATTATCGCGAACGCGATAAGAAAATAAGCAATTGCATTGATATGCATTTGAGCGACTACGCTACGGATCATTAGGCAAGTGCACCTATCGTTTTGTAGTATAGTTACAGGAGTACCGAGTATCGTATCCCACAGGGACTAATGAGTACTAGTACTAACTCTCTTTCTATTATCTAACCGATAAATTGAGTGATTTTAAATTAATAATGGAAAATAAACAGAAACAAACAACAGTAAATCCACTTCAAAGAACAAAGAAACCAAGAGAAACAAGCAGAGAAGTAAGTAGTATTTGGAATTTGAATCCCCCTAAGACCTCTTCTGAACTCAACTCATTTAAATTAATTGATTGTTATCATCGTTGGACCGTAGGAACTCCTAAATTATGTTAATTACTCTCTTGAGCTAATTAACGTCTAATTCTAGGTTGATTAATTGAAATCTCTTTCTAATTAAAACCCCTAATCTTGCATTAATCCGTGTTTTATGAGTTTCCAGTATTAGATTTGACTCTAATCTAGAAGATTTATGTCGACCTATCTCTAGGTTTGCATGCAACTCCTTTCAATTGCGGGTGATCAATTTACATACGGATTTCTCAATCTCACAGTGCAAAACCAAAATTGAATTAAAATCACTAATAGAAATCAATTCAAGCGATTATAACCACAATTGAATCTCAACAAAAATAACAATCAAATCAATCAAACGAGTCAAATAACAAAATCAATCCCAAGGTTCATCTTTAAATCCAGATACAATAAGAAAATTAGTTCATTATTAAAGCTAGTAATGCAAGAAATCAAATAGGGAATAAAAGAAGAAAAAGCTTAGCATTATAACCCTTAATCCTGCTGAAATATACTATAAATTAGCTATTGATCTCCTCCAATGGTGTTTTTATACTTGAAAACCTCTTCTTTGATCCAAATCGCCTTTTCCTCTACTGTCTCTCTAAGTCGCCAGAACTTTTCCTCGAAAATCAGCCCTGTTCCTTTCCTTTTTTTGGTCTCCTCCCCTTCTGCAAAGTTGTATATCATTTTATTCCCTTTCCAAAAAGATAAAGTTTGCCTTAAACTGACATTCCTAGCCCAAGATATGGACAAAATACTGAAACAGCCCCTCTGGATACATTCCAGTAGAACATCCTGATTATCTGTCATTTTGACACCCGAAACGACGTCATTTCACTTAAAAGTCTTCATAATAATTGTAGAGCTAGCTATTAGGGTTCAAACAAGTTAAGGCTGAACTTGTTTTGATAATTGGAGCTCTAGTTATGACTTATACAATTGTGCATGTCCATACAGCATATAATTTCTGAATTCAAAGCTTGATTTGATTAATATGGAGGCAGAATTGACTCTCTATCCCTTCTTGACATTTGTAGAATTTTGTCTCATCTTTTAATGAATCAAATGGATTTTAATTTGGAAATATATAACTTCAGTTATTCCTAAAAAAACCAAACAAAGGTCAAGATAATAAAAATGCTGAAAAATCCTTCTCTTCGTGCCATACCTGCCCGATTTCCGTTCCTTTTCATAATAATGTTCGATTATGGCCTAAAAGATAAAAATTAACAAGATAAGTGCTTTAAAGATAAATTAATTACCAATTAAGACCAAAAGTAAAGAATAATTCTCTATAAAAAACATATATAACTCTAGCACTTATCAATGACAACCACACGATCTGTGACGATTGCATGCACAATGAAAAGTGCAAAATTCTCCTGGAACTTCACTATGTAGTCATGGGCGTGACAACCACACAATGTGTGAAGGTCGTGCGCGTGATACCTTTGCGTCCAGTCTACTTTTTTTCACATTTTCAAATATATCTTTCTAACCAAAGCTTCAAATCCAGTGATTCAAAAACCATTGCCTGTTAAATCCAAAACCAACTCTTTTCAAAACATTAAAGTCATGCAATTCAATCATCCTTCATAAGAATCGAGATTCAATAAAACACAAAATATACATTAAAAGGGTTAAAACCACCAAACCTCAAAATATTGAGCTTCCTCCAAGCTCAAGCGACTTCTTTCCCCTTTTCCTTGTTTTTAGTCTCCAAATCACCTATAAAACATGTACATTTTTAGTTCTATAAAGAGAATGAACCCAAACCCTAACTACCTCTTCTTAGGGTTTCTATTGTACTCAAAATCTCAACTAACTCTAGCTAGTTCTACATCTCTCTTGACCATTTCTAGCATAACCAATGAAAGATCTAACTTATAAACCCTAACTATAATATTCAAATCTTACCTCTAGATCCAAGTCCTCCTTAAGCTTTAGATGGTTGATCTTGGAAGTCTCTACTTAGTTTTTTGAAGGGAATGAACTGGCCTTGAGGTAGAAGATGATAAAGAGATAGTAGATGATAAGATTAGTGAAAGGCAGGAAGATGAAAGAATAAAGAGAAAAGAGGAAGGGAGGGGGACGGCAAGAGTAGAGAAAGAAAAAAGATGAATGTGTTGGTGGAAGATTCTAGGTTTTGGAAGAAGAAGATATTCTTGGTGGTCGGGACACATGACAAAATTTGATGTATGGGCCTTAGCCCAATCTCTATTTCTTTCCCTCTTAATTTTTTTTATTAAAGCTGAACTGTAATACCGCTTAACCCGACTAATTTCTAGCCATGCTATGTGGTGTTATATTTATTGGTATCAGAGCATTGGTTTAGCTTTTCCTGGGTGGTTAAACTGAAAAAAACAGTACATGCCAATTAAGAACACTAACACTTAGACTATAAACTTAAGAAGTAAATGAGAGATAATGTATAAATTAATTAGAAAATGGTGAAAATAAGAAAGATAATTAGTGAAGTGAAAGAATAATAGGAAAGTATAAATTGAAGTAAAGATAGAAACCAAAATATAAGTTAATACATGGAAAAATTGTGATTTGTTGAATTTCACTTACGTATGTGTAATGTATGATGGATTATTGACTAAATTTTTGTTGTTGTGAATAGTGATAAGGAAAATTGGAATTAAATCATAAATTATTAAATTAAAATATAAGCTCTGCTTAGTATTCGGGACAGAACTGATAATGGTGAGAGTATAAAGGGCCGATGCCTAAATCAATTAAAGGACCGATGTCCACAACTTAATGGGTCGATACCTAACCCAAAGGACCGATGTTCATATCTCAACGGGCCGATGCCCAAATCAATCAAAAGACTGATGTCCATATTTCAAAGGGTTGATGCCCAACTCAACGGACTAATGTCCATATATTAAAGGGTTGATGCCCAAATCATTTAGGGACCGATGTCTATGGCATTTCGAATGTCATGCAGGGACCGATGTCTATGGCATTCAGTTGTCTTACCTTTATTAGTCTACCGAAATACTTTGTAGAGTATAAATAATTCAAATAAGGAATAATAGTGATTAATTTCAAACAATATACAGTGGATACAGGAAGATAAATTTCATATAGAGTATATAGAAAAAGGAAGAAGGCAAAGAAAGGAAATGAAATGCCAGATAATTATTAGAAAATATAAGGGAATAGCTCGTATTAATTAAGTTAAATAAATAATTAATCATATAATTATTGGAAGTGTTGCTTATGTCTGTATAGCAAGTTTTGAGGACAAAATTTTTTAATTAGGTGGGTGAAAATGTCACATCCTAAAAGTTTAGGAAGACAGAATCATGAGTAACCTAAATACGAAGTAGTGCAGATTGGAATTGGTTGTGGACGAAATCAAAATATATATATATGTGTGAAGGATAAATTAGAAATGAATAATAAATAAGAAGGACTAATGAGCAATATTGTTAACAAATATTTTAATAATAATAATAATAACAATAGAAAGGTGGTGAAGAATCAAGAAAGAGGGAGAAGATTAAAAGATAATAATGATAATAATAATAATAATAATAATAATAATAATAATAATAATAGTATTTAAAAAGAAAAAAGAAAAAGATGTGAAAGAAACATAGAACACGTAAATAGTATAGAAATTGAGCATTTGTAACTTAAAGAATAAAAGAAGTAGAGAGCAAGGAAAAAAGTGAGTATAAGAGAGGGTGAACAGTAGGAGGAAAAGAAAAGGTAGAGAAGGAGACGAAAATAGCGGGTATTGAAAATAAAGAAATGAATTTTCTGATTAAAAATAAATCAAAAATAAGGAAAATAGAGAGGAATACTCATTGGAAAACCCAACAACATCACCACCGTCCGGACATTGTCACTGGAAATCGAGACCACAGGATGACTGGGTTCAGATCAGTAATCAAGATGGAGGTCAGAAAAACAGCGTACGATGGCCTAAAGAAGGAGGTCCGTTCGGACCATCTACCGTCCCGTCGGGTCAAAATGGGATCCAAACGAAATAGAAAATAGCTCTGGTGATCGAATGGCCGATTTGAGACCAGAAGTCGACAACTGGCGGCGAAAAGAGGAGTTTGATATATGGTTCATCAATTATTGTTGCCGAAAAATGGACGGGTCGCCGAACTATCCACGAGTCAGACAACGCGTTATCACCTGAAGCGGGCGAAGAAGATGACACGAAACGGCGTCGTTTTCGCCGAAACGCACTGGAGCCCTGCGTTTTGAAAAGGAGAAATACGCGTTTGACCCCGAACCTTTAGGAAATCACGATTTGGCCCCAAAACTTGTTTCCCGTGTGCAAAAAAACCCCTGAATATTTGCAAATAAGTCCCTAAACTTATTTCAATGTTTCAATTTCGCCCTTCCAGAATTTATTTAGTTATAAATTGATTTTATTCTAGAAAAAAAATAATTTGATAGGGGTGTTAATTAACTATAAGGACATTATAATATGATAAAATATGCAATTAGTAAGGGTTAAATTATTTATTTAACATCACAATAATTATTTAGTAGGAAAATTTGTAAATTTAGTCAAGGTGAATATTTAATAAGTAATTATGTAAGTATATTTAATAAATTATATTGGCTATAAGTTTGATAATGAGAATTAGAAATTGAGAGAGAAATTTTACATAAATAGTTAGAGAATACTATGAGTAAAATCGAAAGCTAAAACAAGAACATGATAAAAAATGCTAGGAGAATATTTAATGAAATAAGATATTAATTGAACTGTGATTTGTTAGAACGGATGCTAACGAAAATTAGCTCGAGACAACGACGCTTAAGTGGAGCAAAAATTAAGTGCGATGCTAAACTCAGGTTTGGTACTTTACTCTTATTTATTTGTATTTAAATGTATGTAATGTGTATTGTTAAAATAATTTGCTGTTATTGTCTATTATATATGTGCTATTTGAAATAATGTGGAAAAATATGTAAATAAAAGTAAAGTATCCACTAAGCGAAATACTTAGCAAGTTTAGTGTATGCTAAACTTGTAGATAATGGAAAGATGCTAAAGAAGCCAGATCAATCAAGTAGAGCCAGGCCCACAGAAATACTAGACTAGCATATACTGTGAAACGAAGCCAGAAGGCTAGGAGACCAACAGATCCAGGAAAAAGGGAAATTTTTATTCAATATTGTATTTAATTGTAAATTTTATATTAGTCAATAGAAATATAATGTTCTGTATACCAAATAGCATTAGTTGTGGCACACTTTGTTTGGCTAGAAAATAGTCGGGTTAAGGGGTGTTACACCAACTAAACTCTTTCTTATCTTTTCCTTGAACTCTAGGGCCCTTCACTACAATTTGGCCCAATTCTATATTTATACTAGTCCCATCTAATTAAGTCCAACGCTAAGTAACAATGAAAAAATTACCTCCAATCTAGTTGACACTATCACCAAATCCCGAGGTCGACTCCGACGCTCCTACGCTTTGGGACCCAAAATCCCTATAAAAATATTATTAGCTAACGGCAACTCATAAATTACTAATTAATGGAAAGATGGGATGTGACAATATTAATATTAATAAAAACATAAAATAAACAAATAATTCTTAATTTGATAAAATAAAAAATCATTATTATTATTTTAAACTTTTTTCTTAGTGACTAAAAATTGTTGTTGCTTTTCTTGTAAACATAAAAATAATAATACACTATTTCTTTAAGTGATTTATTGTAATCTTGCGATAAACTTCCATTGTTAGTCCTTTAGCAACTAAGAGGGGGTGACTTAGTTGGATTATAAAAAAAATTTAGCTAATGCAGAATTTGGTGGATGATGGAAAATTGAAAGACAAGAAGATTTATAGTAGTTCGGCTATAATCTTGAGCTTATGTCCACTTTTCCAATTTTCTCAAGAATTAGGTTCCACTTATCTCTCAAAGATTACAAGAGATTTTCTAAGCTAACCTCAAACTTAGTGTTTTAATGGTTAACACTTAAACCTTGCACAAACAAACCTAAAGTTTAAATCTTACTCTAAAACTTACAATAACTCACTAAGTTAAGTGTAATGCTCACTCAACAAACAACAAATTGAATTGAAAACAAGAATTGATTGAAGATGAAAAGAACAAGAGTTTGTTGTGGAAATTGATTGCTTGATAAGTGCTTAAAATACATATATGTTTATATGAAAATTATTGCTTAATTTTGGTTAAATTTAGTGTTTAATTCATTTTTTTAGCACTTATTGTATTAATTTTAATTTAACAAGTCATAATCGAGCTTTATTTTTGAAAGGAAAAAGAAATCAGGAAAAATGGCATGATTAAGTGTATTTTGGACGAAAATGCAAGTTGAGGACTTAGTTGAAATTCTGGACTGTAAATTTTGGGATTGAATTTGGGCTATGTACAAAATACAGCTGCTGGATGGTAATTTTACAAACTTAAACTGAAGTTGGTAGCGTTTTATGAGAGGAAGCATGCGTTTTGAGCTTTGGCTAGAATGATGCGTTGAAGTTGAAAACACAGCTAAAGTTGGCATTTTGGGGTAGCTACGAGCTGAGTTTGTTTCTCCAAAACACGCACTGAAGTTGCCATTTTGATAAAGGCCTTCAATCCAGTAACATTGCATTTTGGTTCTAAAAATAAAAAGTAGCAGCAGATCTTGAGGAGATGGCGACGATCGGATTGAAGGGGGGATTTGTAAATTTGAAATCAGAGTCTGCAACGAGGAGGAGACCGGATTATGTGGTAGATTTGGATTTGGGATTTTTGAAAATTAAAAAAGGAGATCGAAATAGAACTGCAAGGTGAGAGAGGAGACCAGATCGAGAACAACAAGGGAAAAAGATTAGAAAAAGGGAACCAGAGAGGGGACAAAGGAGAACAAAAAGAAGGAAAGTAACGGGAACAGAGGAGATCGATTTTTAGTTCTGGGGAAATAAACCAGGGAGATCAGTCTTCGATTCTAAATGGAGACGAACGAGAAAAAAAATTAAAGAAGTAGAAGACTTGATTTTCCCGATTGGGTTCTTCACAAGTTGTGGCGTTCGGTTCTCACAAAACAAAAGAAACAGAGGTACGAGGAGCAGATTCCCATCGCAGCAGTAGAGTTTTTGGTTAGGAGTTTGATGTTGCCTTCATTCCATTTGATGTTACTCCTGTTGAATTTGCAATATTTTTATTTGTTATGTTGTTTTCTATTTTTCATTTGAATTTGTAGGAACTTGAATAATTATGATGAACTGATTTTCTATTAGTGTCTGGATTACGATGAACCCTATGTTTGATTGACTCTGTAATTTGAATTGTCTGGTTAATTTAATTATTAATTCTTCGTTACGATTTAGATTAATTGAATTAATTTCGGCCGGCATTATTAATTTAAATTCTGTTTTTGCTATTTGAGATTGAGAAATCATATCGTAAATAGAACACCAGTAATTAAAAGGAGTTACATGCAAATCTAGAGATATGTCGACATAAATCCTTTGGATTAGTGTCAAATCCAATACTAGGAATTCACAGAACATATTAATGCAAGACTAGGGGTTTTAATTAGAAAGAGATTTCAATTAATCAACCTAGGATTAGACGTTATCTAGCTCGAGAGAGTGGTTAATATAAACCAGGAATTCCTATGGTCCAACGAAAAATAACAGTCAATTAATCGGATGAGTAAAGTTCAGGAAAAGTCTTAGGGGGATTCAAAGTCCAGACACTGTTTTTACATCTGCTTGTTAATCATTGTTTTCTCTCTTTTTTTGAAATTAATTTTGTTGCATGCTTTCGTTCATTTATTTTATTTGGTTTTAATTAATTTATCACTATAAATTTGTCGATTAGATAATAGAGAGAGGGTTAGTACTAGTAATCAGTAGTCTCTATGGATAAAACACTCGGTATTCTAGTAGCTATACTAGGAACGATAGGTGCACTTGCCCATCAGTCTGTAGCATAGTCGCTCGGATCTATATCAAGTTTTTGGCGCCGTTGTCGGGGACTAAAATATTAGAAAATCTTGATTTTTATTAATTTAGCCATTTTTATTTTCTTCGCATTTATTATTTCTTTGTTTCTTGCGTATTACACGTGGTTTCTTGTTTTGGCTGTTTTCTCAAGAGCTTCATTAGTGCATGACTCGCAATAATCCGGCTAAACTAGTAGATCCAGATCCTAAGATAAAACAAACCGTTTTTCAGAGACTTAGAGAATGACTGAGACAGAGAAGAGAAGAGTTGGACAGACAGATTGAGCAAGAATAAGAGACAGCTATGGGGGATGAACCATAGAGAATGTTGTTCGATTATGCTAGACCAAACATCACTGGGACCGAGTCTAGCATTCTGAGACCAATTATTGCTGCCAACAATTTTGAGATTAAGCCGAATATTATTCAGATGGTGCAGTAGTCTGTATAATTTGATGGGTTGCAGGATGAGGATCCAAACATACATTTGGCCAACTTTTTAGAGATATGTGATACTTTCAAGATTAATGGGGCCAGCAATGACGCCATCAGTTTGATGTTATTCCTATTTTCATTGAGGGGAAGAGTTAAATAGTGGTTGATTTCTCTGCTAAGAGGATTTATTAATTCTTGGGCTGTGCTGGCAGAGAAATTCTTAGCTAAATATTTTCCACCTACTAAAACTGCGAAGATTAGAAATGATATATCCTCTTTTGTCCAGCATGAATCAGAGACATTATTTGATATTTGGGAGAGATTGATTTACTTAGAAGGTGTCCACACTACGGTCTCCCAGTTTGGATGCAAGTGCAGACTTTTTATAGTGGTCTAACTTCTACCACTAGACAGATGATTGATGCTGCAGTTGGGGGGACTCTTAATAGTAAAACACTTGAAGTAGCTCAAGAACTGGTTGAACAAATGGCACTAAACAATTATCAGTGGAGTACGGTGCGAGCTAAGCCAAATAGGGTAGCAAGTGTATATGATGTGAATGCAGTTACTACTTTGGCAGCACATATGGAAGTTTTAAATAGAAAGATTGATGGGTTGACGTTATCATAGAATCAGTCCAAGGTTATGCAGTGTGACATATATGGAGGAGGGCCGGAGACTCAAGAGTGTAATGCAGTCACTAATTACACTGACAATGCTTCCCGAAATCTGAACAACCCCTACAGCAACAATTATAATCCAGGGTGGAAAAATTATCCTAATTTTTCATGGGGAGGACAAGGATCACAGAGACCAGTTGTTCCACCAGGATTTCAGGCATCGCCTCCGCCTTAAGAGCATAAATCGAACTTAGAGGACCTTATGACTAAATTCCTCCAAGCATCTGAGACCAGGTTCCAGGCTGTGGAGTCTTCTATGAGAAATCAAGAGGCATCGATTCATAATTTAGAGAAGTAGATTGGGCAATTGGCCAAAGCAGTTTCAGAGCGACAACAGGGTAGTCTACCTGGTAACACTAAGACTAACCCTAGAGCACAGGTTAATGCTGTTATTCTTAAAAGTGGAAAGTAGTTGAATACTACTAAGGAAGATGAGAAGGAAGCTATGGAAGAGAAAGTTGTGAGAAGGAAAGTGAACGACTAGGGAAAAGAGAAAGAGAAAGTTGACCGACCGCCAATCAAAGAGTACGGACCTGTTATTCCATACCCAGGGAGACTGCGGTAGGATCGCATGGATAAGAAGTCAGGTAAGTTTCTTGAACTTTTGAAACAATTGCATATTAATATTCCTTTTGTTGATGCTTTGACCAGATGCCAAAATATGCAAAGTTCCTGAAGGAGATTCTTTCAAGTAAAAGGAAGCTAGAGGAGTTGTCAATGGTAAGGTTAAGCAAGGAGTGTTCAGCTATTCTGCAGAACAAGCTGCCCAAGAAACTTCAAGACCCAGGGACTTTTATTATTCCTTATTCTTTTAGTAACTTGTTTATTGATACAACTTTAGCTGACCTTAGCGCTGGGGTGAATTTGATACCTTACAAGATGTTTAAGAAACTAAGATTGGGAGAGCCTAAACCAACACAATTGAGTTTGCAGTTAGCTGATATGTCTATTATTTTTCCTAGAGGTGTAATAGAGGATGTGTTGGTAAAAGTAGACAAGTTTATTTTCCCTGTTGATTTCATTGTGCTTGATATGGATAAAGATGTCGAAGTACCTCTAATTTTAGGACGGCCATTCTTGGCTACTGCTAGAGATATAAATGATGTTAGCAAGGGCAAGTTAGTCCTTAAGGTCGGAGATAAGGAGGTTGTTTTTCATATACCTTAGCATTGTTGGTCGTCAGGCTCCTGACGTTAAACGAGCGCTTATTGGGAGGTAACCCAAGTTTTATTTATAGCTTTTAATTTTTGTTTGTTTTTATTTATTTGGTTTTTTTTTTCTTTTTGGCAGTTTCGTTTTCACCAACACAGTACTTTTCCACTACCGTTTTAGTTGACATCACCAGCGCATTTTTTTTAAGTCCACCAACTACCAAAAAGAAGCTATGACCATTGTTTTGAGCGTTTTCAATAAATTAGATTTGTGTGGTTGATTTTTCTATAATAATTTATTTTCTATTTGTACTACCATTTAAATATTTTTCCCCGCTTTATGATTAGATTTGTTTAAATTGGGATTGAGTAGAGATTGTTGATTGTGAGATTGTAATTCTGCTGAGTTCTTTTTCTTTTTGTTTATAAGTGGAATGGGTTGACAGGTTAGATACTGGAGTTCTTTGTACTTAGAGGCAGTCGATGAGTGGATTTCTGTATTTTTAGGGTAGTATTTTGCTACCCTCCCTCTTGCTTTCATTTTTTTGCTTTTTACCCACCTTTTGTGCTTCTTTGTGATTTATCGCACATTGAGGGCATTGTACAAGATAAGTGTAGGGAGGGGCTTGTTTATTGTTGAGAGTATTTTGTTGGAACTTTGAGCTTAGATTGTTTTATGCTATTTTTAAGATTTTATTTTATTATGTTCCTTTGTGATTAATTTTGCCTTGTTATTATGACTATTTGATTGAAACACTTAAGTGTGGGGATGAACTTTTATAAGCTTAATTAGGTTCGGTCGATAAGTGTGTACTCCATATCTTGCCTAGCATAAGTTTTGGTCTATGATGGTATTTTTAGTGGACTTCATGCATGTGGTGGCAATTAATGTGCCTTATTTTGAACTTAAAATTTTTCTATGGCATGATTGTGAATTGAGTTGAGATCTTTTTAAGAACTATCAGTATGTTTTGAAGAAATTATGAACGTAAACTTATATCACCTCTTGTTTTGTATGAAGTGTCTGGAACTGTGGGCGTGAAGCCATTTTGTTAAATTAAATGTGTTTTTGATTATATAGAATAAATTTGGTTGTTTAATGGTGTTCTTGTTTGATTGAACCTAAACTAGTAACTTAACTTAGGACCCTCTGTTTCTACTTCTATGTCTTAGTTAAGATATGAGTATGCAAAGCACCACCTGATGGGTATTCCTGATAAAAGGATTCACCTAGATAGTGGAAGCCAAATAAGTGCAAATGCATAGCAAAAAGTTGTCCGTTAAGCTAGTTTGTAGCAATCAAATTAGGAAATTGAGATGGAGCATAAAACGCACTCGAATAACACCAATAAGGAAATTAGGATGGAGCGTAAAATGCACCTACAGTGCTAAAAAGAATTTTATAGTAATAATCTTGTGTAAATATTTTTGCATGTTTAAAATAGAATTTTTTTTTTGTTTACGGTTCCAGATTGGTATGTGGGGGAGCGAGGCGACATAGTTGATTTCATTTTATCCTTCATTACGTATTGATTCACACACACACGGTCTCTACTTGTTTTACGATCTTGTTTAATCATTTTTGAATTATTTTTGAAAAAAGTGTGGGCATATTTAATTGCTATTACACGTATGATTGTTGGCTATTCTTGAGGCCATGTTTTTAATTGTTACAAGTCTAGGTAGTATGGGTATGCGCTCATTGAGTCATTATTATTTCCTTTGATTATTGTTTTTGATTATTTGCTTGAGGATAAGCAAACACTTAACTGTGGGGATATTTGATAAGTGCCTGAAATACATATATGTTTATATGAAAATTACTGCTTAATTTTGGTTAAATTTAGTGTTTAATTCATTTTTTTTAGCACTTATTGTATTAATTTTAATTTGACAGGTCATAATCGAGCTTTATTTTTTAAAGGAAATGGAAATCGGGGAAAATGGCATGATTAAGTGTATTTTGGACGAAAATGCAAGTTTAGGACTTAGTTGCAATACTGGACAGCAAGTTTTGGGATTGAATTTGGGCTATGTACAAAATACAGCTGCTGGATGGTAATTTTACAAACTTAAACTGAAGTTGGCTGTATTTTATGAGAGGAAGCATACGTTTTGAGCTTTGGTTGGAATGCTGCGTTGAAGCTGAAAATGTAGCTAAAGTTGGCATTTTGGGGGTAGCAGGGAGCTGAGTTTGTTTCTCCAAAACACGCACTGAAGTCGCCGCTTTGATGAAGACCTTCAACCTAACAACGTTGCATTGGGTTTTAAAAATAAAAAGTAGCAGTAAATCTTGAGAAGATGGCGATGATCAAATCGAAGGGGGGATTTGTAGATTTGAAATCAGAGTCTGCAATGAGGAGAAGACCGGATTATATGGTAGATTTGGATTTGGGATTTTTGAAAATTAAAAAGGGAGATCGAAATAAAACTGAAAGGCGAGAGAGGAGACCAGATCAAGAACGACACGGGAAAAAGACTAGAAAAGGGGAACCAGAGAGGGGACGAAGGAGAACAAAAATGAGGAAAGTAACGGGAATAGAGGAGATCGATTTTTAGTTCTGGCGAAATAAACTAGGGAGATCAGTCTTCGATTCTGAACAGAGTCCAGGAAATTGACGAATGAGAAAAAAATTAAAGAAGCAGAAGACTTGATTTTCCCGATTGGGTTCTTCACGAGTTGGGGCGTTCGGTTCTCATGAAACAAAAGAAACAGAGGTACGAGGAGCAGATTTCCATTGCAACAGTAGAGTTTCTAGTTAGGAGTTTGATGTTGCCTTGATTCCATTTGCTGTTGCTCCCGTTGAATTTGCAATATTTTTGTTCGTTATGCTGTTTTCTATTTTCCATTTGAATCTGTGAGAACTAGAATAATTATGATGAACTGATTTTCTATTAGTGTCTGGATTGCGATGAACCCTATGTTTGATTGATTCTATAATTTGAATTGTCTGGTTAATTTGATTGTTAATTCTTTGTTGTGATTTAGTTGTGGTTCAAATTGATTGAATTAATTTTAGCCGGCGTTATTAATTTAAATTTTGTTTTTGAGATTTGAGATTAAGAAATCCTGTCGTAAATAGAACACCTGCAATTAAAAAAAGTTACATACAAACCTAGAGATAGGTCGATATAAATCCTCTGGATTAGAGTCAAATCCAATACTGGAAATTCACAAAATAGATTAATACAAGGCTAGGGGTTTTAATTAGAAAGAGATTTCAATTATTCAACCTAGGATTGGATGTTAGCTAGCTCGAGAGAGTGGTTAATATAAACCAGGAATTCCTATGGTCCAATGAAAAATAACAGTCAATTAATCAGATAAGTCGAGTTCAGGAAAAGTCTTAGGGGGATTCAAAGTCCAGACACTGTTTTTACATATGCTTGTTAATCGTTGTTTTCTCTCGTTTCTTGAAATTAATTTTATTGCACGTTTTCGTTCATTTATTTTATTTGATTTTAATTAATTTATCACTACAAATTTGTCGGTTAGATAATAGAAAGAGGGTTAGTACTAGTAATCAGTAGTCCCTGTGGATTCGACACTCGGTATTCCGGTAGCTATACTAGGAACGATAGGTGGAATTGCCCATCGATTTGTAGCATAGTCGCTCGAATCTATATCATTGCTCTAATGAATGCTCATGTTGTTCAACATCTTAATGGCTGTAGGAAGGGGTATTTATACCTATTTTGAATAAACTAGCTATTACTCCCTTGAAAAAGAAAAATGTCTGATTTTTCACATAGGTCGTGAGCATGACATCCCATCACGTGCACTACTTTTCACAAAGATTTCTCAATGGACTAGTAATGGATACCTATTGGCTTCAGCTTTGCATTTAATACACTAGTCGTTGGTTTCTGATTAAAACATATCCGTGTGTGACTACCATGTTGAGAGCACGACGTGGTTATTGAATTTTGTAATGGCTTAGTCATCTGTTTGTCATGAAGAAAGAAGATTGCTATTGGACTGAAGGGTTCTTTTGTCACAGCGAGACTACTATGTTGCAAGCACAACATTAGTGCCAAAATTTCTTTAATTTTGGTTGCAAGCCAGACATTAGCCACTGTACTGATTCGCCTTTATGTCGCGTGCACGATGTTTGTGCTAGATCAGAACTACAGTTTTTTTTACAAATAACTTGATTTATCTTACATGGGCTAGGTTCGAATTTGCTGAAACAACACTTAAACACTTGAAATGATATTAGTAACTCACAATTTCTAGTAAATTTGTCAAATATTCAAATCTTAGAGATTTTGGCATTTCAATCACAGCAACCTCTCCCTTTTTTATTTTTCGATAAACTATTTGAGTTGTGATGGATGAACATAAAAGTGCAAAGTGTTTAAGTAAGAATGCTTAAAGTTCAAGTTAAAAATTAATACTTCCTCCGTTCGCGAAAGATAGGAAAATTTTCCTTTTTTGACGTTCATAAAAGATAAGAAAACTTCCTAAAATGGTAAATTTTTAGTGAGTGGGAGATGAAAAAAGACTTATATACCCTTGACAAGATAGATGAGTTGAATAAAATAATGGGTGGTTTTTGATGTGTTGAATTAAATAATGAATACTTTTTGAGTTAGTGGGGATGGTTTTTGAGTTAATGGGGAACACATAGTTGATAGTGATGTGACAGTTATCTGATTCTGTCTGACTTTGGATTTC
The DNA here is from genome assembly GCA_949640765.1 of Croton laevigatus. NCBI lineage: Eukaryota > Viridiplantae > Streptophyta > Magnoliopsida > Malpighiales > Euphorbiaceae > Croton > Croton laevigatus. Next base: position 10,184 of record CATIWJ010157452.1, on the reverse strand, counting down.
TTAAAAACTGTGGGTATTTTATGAAAACTGTTAACAAATTAAAAGTGCAAATTTCAAAATAAAGGTAGAAATTTAAAAATAGTGCACACATTTAAAAAGTAGTGGCCACAGATCATGTAAAAGTGGCCACAACTTTTATGGAGCTATGACGTAGTGTCCATAAAGTAGCCCACACATTTCAAAATTGTGGACAGATATTAAAGTAGTGGCCACATATGATGAAAAAGTGGCCACGGTTTTCAATAAGTGTTCACAATTTTGATCTGGTTGTGTACTACTACCCATAAATTGGCCCACACTTTTACAAAGTTGTGGCCATTTATGATGAAAAGTGGCCATAGTTTTGATTAAATGTCCACAATTTTTATCCGGTTGTGTATTACTACCCATAAATTGGCCCACATTTTTACAAAGTAGTGGCCACCTATGATGAAAAAGTGGCCACAATTTTGATTAAGTGTCCATAATTTTTATCTAGCTGTGTACTACTACCCTTAAATTGGCCCACACTTTTGCAAAGTTGTGGCCACTCATGATGAAAAAGTGGCCACAGTTTTGATTATGTTTCCATAATTTTTATCTGGGTGTGTATTGTAATCAAAAGTTTGGATGACTAACATTCGAATATTTAGATAATTTATTGAAATCTCAATGTTACTCATATGTGAGAACCTAATTGCATGATCACGACTTATGATAGTTGAACTTGATTTAGTGTTTTATTTAATATTTTCTCATGAATTCCATTCATCATCACAAGTTTGGATAATTTTCATTCAAATATTTGGATAATTTATTGAAATCTCAAGTTTAATTATGTGTGCGAACCTAATCGCATCACCTTGACTTATGATAATTAAATTTGTTCTAGTGTTTTAATTACTAATTCCTTATGAATTCCATTCGCCATCACAATTTTGGATAATTTTTATTCAAATATTTGGATAATTCATTAAAATCGCACGCTTAATTACGTGTGTGAACTTAATCGCATCACCCCCCACTTATGATAATTGAACTTGATCTATTGTTTACCAACTAATTATGACACAATTCCTGTAACACCCTAATTTTTAAATATCGATTTTTAATTAAAAAAACTAATTTGAAAATAAAATTTATTTTGAGGGGTATTTCAGAAATTTTAAACCATTGATATTTTGGTAAATAATAAAATAAGTAGAGGGCATTATAGTCCAATTATTTTATGTAATTTGATAAAATAGTTGGGGCAATTTAGTACTTTTCGCTCAAAGATATTTTTTAAATAATTAGTGTTACTATTATCATCTTTTTATTGTTGTTTTATTATAATTATTAATATTAATAATATTATTATTGTTATTATTAAACTAAAAAAAAAAATAGAAACCCCCGTTTCCCCTCTTTCCATTTTTTTCCTTTCCCTTCTTCACCTTCTACCATCTTCGACCGGTTACCAATTACATTGGCACTAACAAATGATGCCGGTTAGCCGCACCGCCTTCTCCATCGCCTTCGTCTTCCTCTCATCTTCATCTTCCTTCTCCGTCCAACAATCGCAGAATTGCAGTATAGAGAGAGAGAGAGAGAATCGCGATTGAGGAGGGAAAGCCAAGAGTCTACCGACGCCATTTCCAACGTACTCCGGCAATGTCCGGTGAGATGGATAGCAGATTTAGGCTCCTCTCAGTATGGGCTTCCGACTGATGTGGGTCTTGTCGCCAGATAACACCATTTTCGATGGCCAAAGGCAAATGGCGACTGAAGCTTCCGATGAAGATTTCGACGCCTATGGAGGTCAGACGAAAGATTTGAGGGCTGATCTGGACTCCTCTCGAGGAGAGTTTTCCGATGGTATTGAACTTTTTCCCGATCTGTTGTCGGATTGAAAAATGTGTTCAAAACGGCCGATAACTTCCGATGCATTTTTCGGCCATCTCTGGCCAGATTCTTGCTCCGATTTAGTTTTTGCATATTTCCGGCCATTTTTCGGTGGCTGTCTGGTAGAACACCAGTGACCGGAATATTCCTTCTCCGGCGAGAAACTTCGACAGTATCCATTCCGCATTGTTTCGACGTTTCGAACCCGATTTTGAACTCTGTTTATTAGTCCGCGACCCCGAACTATAAAAAATGTAAAGTTTGCAAACTAATAACTATAATTTAAATTATTAATACATTTAATTAAATGGGATTAAATTAGAAATTAATTTATAAAATGCAATTAAAAAAATAAATAATGGTAACGAATAATAAATGAACTTAGAACTGGTTCAGGAAAATTTAAAAAAAAAACAAATTTATTGGACTTAATGTTGTTTAACAACACTATAAAATTGATATTAGTTTAAAAATAAGAATTAAATTAACAGTAAATGAAATTAATTATGGACTCTAAGATATTACACTTTGAAAATAAATCACAGGGGACAAGATATATAATTAGGTAACAGTAGTATTAATTAAGAAATCATTTTGTTGTGGTTAGTGAAGGGACAAAGGACAATCCGAGAGAAATTAAGGAGTAAGGACAATAATGCAGGAGACCGAGGTTTGATATTTTAACTTAAATTAAAAAAAAAAAAGAATTTATTGGACTTAATGTTGTTTAACAACACTATAAAATTGATATCAGTTTAAAAATAAGAATTAAATTAACAGTAAATGAAATTAATTATGGACCCTAAGATATTACACTTTAAAAATAAATCAAAGGGGACAAGATATATAATTAGGTAACAGTAGTATTAATTAAGAAATCATTTTGTTGTGGTTAGTGAAGGGACAAAAGACAGTTCGAGAGAAATTAAGGAGTAAGGACAATAATGCAGGAGACCGAGGTTTGATACTTTAACTTAAATTAAATGATTTTATGTTTTTGAAAAGTTTCATTCAATACTTTTATATTGCATGTTATTTATTGAGAAATTGCGATTCAATTTCATGTGATTAGATTATGTTGAGAAAATGCTTATTTGAAATTTCTTGATTAAATGATTAATTATGATATAATTAGAATTTATATCAAAGAATTATAAATTTATGATTTATTTCAAGATAATGAATATGAATCCTTTAAAAAAAATTAAGATTTTGAAATAACAATTTAGAAAAAATAAATAATAAATACATTTTAATAGACCGAACCATTTCTGTAGTTTTGATAAAAATATTATTTCAAGTAAACTTATTATTTTAAGTAGTTTCTCTTTAAAAAATTATATTATTAGTATTATTATTATTATTATTATACTCAAGTAAATATTTTATAAGAAATTATATTTTGAAATATATAAATATAACTACTTAAAAAAAATATATAGTGTTTAGAATTAAGTATTATAGATTATCATTTAAAAATATTTTAAAAATCAAACTATTTTCAAATAGCAAACAAAAAAATAGTATTTTTTATTAAAACAATGATTTTAAAATATGATTGTTTAATTTAAAATTATTTTCATACCGAATACGGAAATTTTCAGAAAATAATATATATATAATTAAAATTAAATTTATTTTGAGAAAATCAAAATATCTAAACAACTTAGGAAATATTTTTATGAAAAAGAGAATTTATTAAGAAAGATTTTTAATTAAAAGGAAAATTATTTTATGCAAAATACTATTTTAAAAAGTATTAAGTAAATTTTTAAGTTAAGAAATATTTTTGAAATAATTATATTTTGATAGAAGTATATTAAGTTTTTATAGAATAAATATATTTGATAAAAGTATGTTAAAGTTTTAAGAATACAAAATATTTGATAAAAGAGTTTTAAGAAAAATATTATAAATTTAATATGGGTTAAAAATGATTTATGAAAAAGTATAGAGTTTTAAAATGATTAATTTAAGAATAATGGAAAAATATTATGATTGAAAAATATTTATATGAATATGATTGTTATGAATATATTGTTGGTGAAAGATACAATAAATTTATTATAGAAATATTTTTGATGAAAAATGTTTAATTTGAAATGGATATTGCGATGGTGTTTAATTTTGGATGATGCAGTATATATATTTCATAATTCAATGAATGTGAGGAAATACAGTAAATTTTATATTTAATAAATCCTTTGCATATCCATTAATATTTTATGCTCTATTTAGGTTAGTTGAACTAGTATGATAAGGGTATGATGCATCATATACTGAGCAATACTGCAACCAACTAAGTCATATTTCGATTAGACTTGGGAAAAATAGAAAATACCGAACAGAGCTAATGATTGGTCAGAGTTCGGTAATATGCTTTTGATGATTTGAATACGGACGTTTAAATGAATTCATATTTTGATTACTCTGGCTATTGCCGCGAGATAGATTACAGACAAACATTGGATACTCCAGCTACGACCTAGAGTTATCTGAAAATTCATAATCAAATACAGTAGCTTTATCCTTGTGTTCACCTAATTACCTAGTAGAGCTATCTAGATTGCTATTTAGAATAAAATTGTTTTAAATGGCTTACTTAAGATTTTATTTAAAGCAATTGATAGGGTTAAATACTGTTTTATAAAAGATCATTTATTTGACATATTTTATATTTTAATATAAAACTGAATTATTTATTTGGTGGTTGTAATACTCTTTATTGAAGTGCGTTAACGTTTATATTTTGCATATTGCATGTATTTCCAAATATTATTGCTTTTCAATAGTTAAAGTATCTACTGAGCGTAATCACTCAGCAAGTTTGGTTAATTCTGAACTTGTAGGTCTCCGAAAGATGCGAAAGAAACAGGAATTGTCAAATAGCATGTGGCTCGAAGAACATATATTGGCATATACTGTGAAGTTGAAGTTAGCATAAGTCAAGTTAGAATAGAAGAAGGAAAAAAAATATACCCATATTTTGTAATTAAATTTAGAATATGATCTGTATACCATGTAATATGTAATATGGCACAACTTGATTCGGCTAGAAATAGTCGGATTAAGGGGTGTTACAATTCTATTGATCATCACAAGGTTGGCTCATTTTCAATTATGATACTTGGTTAATTCATTGAAATCACAAGTTTAGATAAGTGTTAATAACTAATCACATGTTTATGATTTAGGATAATTGAATTTGATCTACTAGTTTACCTACTAATTTATCAAGAATTCCATTGATTATCACAAGTTTGGCTCATTTTCAATAAAAAAACTTGGTTATATAATTGAAATCACAAGTTTAGTTAAGTGTTAACACGTAATCACATGTTCATGATTTAGGATAATTAGACTTGATCTACTAGTTTACCTACTAATTCATCAAGAATTCCATTGATCATCACAAGTTTGGCTTATTTTCAATCAAATACTTGGTTATATTATTGAAATCATAAGTTTATATAAGTGTTAATACGTAATCACATGTTCATAATTTAGGATAACTGGACTTGATCTACTAGTTTACCTACTAATTCATCAAGAATTCCATTGATTATCACAAGTTTGACTCATTTCCAATTAAATACTTGGTTAATTCATTGAAATCACAAGTTTAGTTAATTTTTAATACCTAATCACAAGCTCATGTTTTAGTTTTTTACTTACTAATTTCTCAAGAATACAAAAATGCCCAAAAGTTTATAAAACTGTGGCCACATTTTCTAAAATCTGGCCACAAGTGTAAAAATTTGTGGCTACTTTTTCAACAAAACTGGACATATATTATAAAGTTGTCCACACTTTTTCCAGCAAAGTTGCCCACATATTACAAAAGTTATCAATAGTTTTACACTTATGTAAAGTATGTAGAAAAGTTAGCCATAACTGTAAAAAGTTGTGGCCTTTTTTTCCACAAAACTGGCCACATATTACAAAATTGTCTACACTTTTTCCAGCAAAGTTGCCCACATATTACAAAAGTTGTCCACAGTTTTTACACTTATGTAAAGTATGTAAAAAAGTTGGTCATAACTGTAAAAAGTTATGGCCACTTTTTCTACAAAACTAGCCACATATTACAAAATTGTCCACACTTTTTCTAGCAAAATAGGCCACATATTTATAAATTTGTGGCCACTGTTTTCGAAATCTGAATTTCTGAAATTTAACAACCTGAAATTCTTTGCATGAAAAGGCAAATTTTTTTTTTTTTTTTTTCAGGTTGGTCGGGTTTTTTTCGCTGTAACCCGACCTGAACCGAAACCCAAAATTTATATAATCTCCAACCTGAATCGACCTTAATAACCTGACTAACCCTACCCGATCACCTCGGGTCAGTTCGGGCCGAATGGATTACTCAGGTCAATTCATTTTTGCACACCCATTGCAAGGAGGGGAGAAAAGAGAAAGTGTAAAAGTGAGGAATATTTTATTAAGATAGTTTGCGTATTTTTTGTAGTATTTTATTAAGATAGTGGGTATTGTCAAATTATGTTTTTAGGTGGAATAATTTTAAATTATAGTATAATAATTAAAAAAATAAGAGTCTTTTGGGTTAAAAGTTGAGAAATGTGAGTTTTTTTAATTTACGTGCAGGAGAGAATCTTTTCTATATTTCGCGAATTGAGGAAGTATCAATTATTTAAAATACAAATTGTTGAAATAGTTTTGTTTAATGAAGTTTTTTAAGATACTCAATTGTTGATTAATTAATTTTTTTATTTAAGTTACTCCCCTCACTTCATGCATTATTATGATTTAGTACTCCCCTTTCTATACATAACTCATTTTCTTTTCCCCCTTTCGGTAAAAAAGATAAAATAGATAAGCAATTAATCAAAACATAAATTTCATTGATAAAAAAAATTTACAATGCAAAAGAGAAATTTTAAAACTAAAAAGTACATAAAAAATAGAATAGGAGCGGTTTCTCTTCTTTGATATTGAAATGAATCATGAAATGAGAAGGAAAAGGCATCATCATTATCGGATGAAAAAAGGGGAGAACAGGTGATGCCTATATGAGTTCCTATCTTCTTCATCCATTTGAGGATTTTGTTTAAGGTTTTGGAGTCTTCAAAGCAGGATGAAGAAGAATAGGAGGAAGTTTTAGGGCGCTTTGATGCTCTTCTTGATGGTAAAAGAGGGGCCCTTTGAGCACTAGCCGAATGCCTCCACTTCAATCTCAAAAACTCATCGTTTCGTTCAACTTTCCTTTCACTTTGTCCAACTGGTGCGTTCCATAAAGGAACCACTTATTTTAAGTAAAATGCAACAGCTCATGTGTTTTATGTGCAATTTAATTTCAAGTTGGACAAAATATCATTTTAAGTCCAAAACTTTGCAATTAATGCTAAAAAAACCCCTTGAACTCTTAATGACTTCCAAAAATACTTCTTTTTTTTTTTTTTGCTTTTCCTCCCAATTTTCATTCCTTTTTATGAAAATGCTCGATTATGAACTACAAAATATAAATTGACAAAATAAATGCTTTAAATAATAACTACAGTCCAATTAAAACTAAAATTAAGTAATATTTCTATAAAAACATATATATTCTCAACACTTATCAACTTCCCTGCACTTAAGCTTTTGCTTGCCCTAAGCAAATAATCAGAGGAAATAAATAACGATTCAACAAAAGTGCACCTATTCTGTAACGTCCACTTTTTCCAGGTATTCCAAGTAAGTGCTAAGCATACGCACGACACGGGACCCAACAGGGCACCGAGGTCGGGAGACAGTCTGGGAAGCTCTGTGAAGTGACTATAAATAATGGAAGATGTATGATAAATAAAGGTTCTGGAAAGATAACCAGCGCGTCCGGAGATAAAGATAGGCCAAAGAAGCTCAACGGGCTCTAGAGGCAGTGTTAGGGATCCAAACGTAATTTTGTAAAAAGTTGCGTAGGGTCTTGGTACTGCCCAAATTTTATCATAAATATGAAATCTCAGGATTTAACTGGTCGCAACGGAGCGACACAGAATTTTCAAAAAACGCGCAGTTTGAAAGATATATCGGGTTTTTCCATAAGGGTATTTTTGTCATTTTTGCAAAAAAGAAGTGGTAAGTGGACATGTGGCATTATTTGGTAAGAAGGAAGGGATAAGATGTGTGTTGGATGGGTTTTGGCCAAACAAAATGGTGATTCACCATTTTTCACCAATTAAAATCCAAGGAATTAACTAAATCAAAAATAAAATATTTTATGACATATTTAAGGCAATTTGTGACTAATGAAAGAACAAAAAAAATCCCTTATTTTCCATTGAAAAGTTCGACCAAGGTGAGGAGAAGAGGAAGGAGAAGAAAGCCAAGGTATTTCATCATTTCCATACATGAATTTCTTGATTTTTAGGTTATGTTTCCATTCCTAAGCTATAACTAGTAAGTATATGTGATCAAATCAACAAATTTCTTCACCTTCACATGAACCCTAGAAATGGAAGAAAAGGAAAAAAATTAGGGTTTTGCCTTTAGGTTGAAGATGAAGTTAAATCATGATAGGAAAAGGTGATTTAAGCTTGTGTCGTTAGAAATTTCAATAGAAATTTCAAGAAATCACTATGTAAGTTTATGTTCTTATGACCTAGGGTTTTTAGGTACTTACTAAACATATGATTCTTATAGGAAATCAAGAGGAAAAACATAGGAAAGAAGCCTAAAGTGCTAAGGCAAGCTTGAATCAAAGGTTTGGTACCTTACTTGTGTTGATTTCTATTTTTCCCTTTTTGTTTATGCTTGGGCCAAACCCTAAGGGGTCTTTAATGGCCATGTTGATGTGTTTTATTGTGTGAATTATGTGAAATTCTATGCATAATTGATTTTAAATACATGTAGTGAAAGAAGCGAAATTAAATCACCAAAACAGTGAAGCTGCCAGCAGGTTCCCCTGCAAGTCAGCCAACTTCCAGGATTTTTAAAAACATCAAGAAAAATGTTTTCAAGCTGAATTTCGGATATGTTGTGCTTTGATGAGTCTAGTTTACATGAAAAATAATTTCAAGCTGGTTTAACGAAGGATTTTAAGTGAACCGATTTAATTTCCGAACTGCAGTGACTGCAGCCCCGTAACTGGAACAGTCTGCTATTGAGGCTAGTTTCAGTATTGGGTTCAGCTCTGCTGGGTCCAAAATTTTTATGTCGTATTGTACACATGTTGAGCGACTTCCAGTAAAAATTTTAGAATTATTTGACTTGTAAATTATTTTATATGATTTTTCAAAATTGACGTTTAAACACAGGAAATTCTGAAATTGAACAAATTAATTGTGTGACTAAAGTTCATTGTATTGAATATCTATGTAATGCTCTACTTGGTTTAAGTCAAACTAGGTGGTAAAAATATGGCGCGTCATATAATATACAGTAAAAGCGGTCCGCAGTATATAGTTATGGATTTTTAAAATGGATTGACGCCATTTATGTTTATAGTCGGAATGCCGCAAAGCATCCGGCGAGTATAGTCGAAGTATTGCAAGACACTCGGCGAGTTATTATATAGTTATCTAATATGGAAACTGTTCAGTGGTTTCAGTACTACGGTACTGTGATTATTGGATATGCGACCACTATTGGATCACTATTATATGGAATTGTCTTATCCCAAGTTCAGCTAGTAACCAGTAGAGCGCAGTAAATAAAAGTATTACGCTGATAAATGTTTTTATTTAATTGTAAATTCATCTGTACTGTTTCAAGAAGCATTTTTTAATTTGATTTTATTTCCTGTTTCCTTACACCAATTATTTATGTAAATATTTTACTTTCATAAGTAAGGTACCTACTGGGCATAATTTGCTCAGTGAGTTATTTCTTGTAACTCGCAGATTTACAGGTAGAGACATAAAAGACTTCAGTATTAGTCGTCAGTGGCACGCAGCACTAAGGTCTTTTATTTTCTGTATTAGAACATTATAGTGGCATGTATATATAAACAATACTAGTCCTCCCAGATAAATGTTAGGTTTGTACATTTGGTAACTATTGAAATATTTGTGTTGAGCTGAGTTGTTATTTGAGACTATAGAAGTGTTTATTTTCGGTTTATTTGAGGAGTGAGGGTATAAGGACAGATTGCCGAAGTGTTTGAGATATTTTTCTTTGTAGGATCCCAGTGTATAGTCGCAGGGACTATTCATTTAGTCATTGTTATTATTCACGGTTTGTCCGTTCCTAGGCGGAACTATGGCGAAATTTTCGCAGAAATTTGATCAAAAATTGGCTAAGTAAAAATAAAAGTCCTTATGTAAACTAATACCTACATAATTAACTAGCGCTTATATATCTAGTACAGCTCAAATACCAGCATG